>JAYRBW010012609.1:0-13206 GCA_036023295.1 Invenusta paracnida | reverse complement strand
GACAATTCCTATTTCATCTTGTTAGGTACCTAAACTTAAAGATTTGTCTAGTTTAGGAGCTGCTACCTAACTTTTAGCCTTTAAGCCTTAGGACAAATTATATATGTTTCAATTGCCACTTAAGTTAGGTGGCAATTGAAACATATATAATTTGTACTCATGTAGTGGTTGGCTGCATGTACACAAGTTTAAATGAATCACTTACTGCTGCAAGGGTGAAAAATAAAGCTTGATAAATTATACATATGCCATATATGGTTGTATGCTACTTTAGCACCACACGATTATAAAATGAATTATATGGTTGATTATTGATAATTAATAGATAATAGAGGGCGACTGTATGTAAGTTTTATAATATAGAGCACTGGCTTTTTGTAACTTACAATATCACTATACATATCATAAAGTATACAAACTCTCTTATGTTCCTACTCTATGATACATATCAATTTCTTATACTAGTCTTTATTATATATATTACCATTGTAAAACATGACTAAACATTTTAAAGTACAGTTTTTTGCTATTGAATCATTTAAAGTTTTCCATATACTGACTTATATAGTAATAGATTTTATAATTTATAGAATAATTAAATTAGAACATATTATATATATATGACATATATAATTATTATTAAATGTATACTTACTTTATTCAAGAATTTAATAGTTATTTAAAATTTTATTAAATTACAACTTAAAAGTAACGAAGTTAAAACCATGAAAATTATATACAATCATAAAATATGTCTATTATCATATAACATATATATATATGAATGTTTAAAACAAAATATTACAATATATAAATATAATATAATATATCTAATATACGATATAACATTTTATTATGTTATTGTAAAATAATAATGTTTCCAAGATATACATATTATATGTTCTATATACATAATGATGATTTTTTTATAATATTTAATATTATACCATATGATATATATCTTATAATATTTATATATACATTAATTTATATAATTCATACTATATGATTAGTTGAATAATAGCACAAAAACTGTATACAATAGTGATAATATTTGATAAAAACACCCGCTAATTATATAGTTTAGGTAGCTAGTTATCAACCTTATACCAGCTACCTTAATGTTCAACATACCCACCTAATCTAAATCGAAGATGAAATAGACTTACCTAACTCATACACAAGATGAAATAGACTTATACAGCTTAAACATACGTTAGGTGGCGTTAGGTAAGGTAAGGTAAGGTAAGGTGTAGGCACCTTAAAGTAAGGCGTAGGCGCCTTAAGGTACCTACACCTAAACTTGTTGGAGATGAAATGGACTTACCTAAAAATAACAAAAATTTAGGTACCTACACCTTAAGGCGGCACAAGATGAAATAGGCCCCTGAAATACGCATGAAATACTCTGTGAATTGTATTATGAATTTTACTCTATGAAATCTGTATCTCAAATTGTTGGCTGAATTTAAAAATGCTCAATGTTGTGAATATATCAAATAAGTTTATCGATGGTTCTACTATTATTTTGTGTAATATTAATAAATTATTTTTCAAATATTTATACGTAATTAAACAATAAACAATTGAATAACAATGAATAAACAATGAATAAACAATTCATAATTTCAACTTGACAAGTTTCGTTTTGTTATATTTTTATTACTCAAATAGCTATAAGTAGTCAGAAGATAACTGTCAATAAATTTAATACTTTTAATAATTTTTAAATACTAAAAAAAATTATAAATATATTATTTTTATCTTGTGTATAATCAGGCCCGTAGCCAGAGGATGGGGGGTCATTGTGGTCGGACGAACCCCACCCCGCTGAACAAAAATGTCCACTAATATATGTATTGTTAATAATGTTATCAATTATATAGTTAATTGTTTATATAATGTATAGTATGTATAATTGTATATATATACATTTATACATAATACATTTTTTATATTTATACATTATTTTTGTATAATGTATATACAAAAAATGTAGTTTAATATACCTAACATATAAAACTAATAATACCAAAACGTTTAATTCCATGTTTTTTTGTTTTAAAAATAAGAAAATTTAAAATCTGTTGCAACTGTGATGAAAACAGTCAATTGTTGAGTTTTTTACAACAACTCCGGTTTAGAACCATTGTTGAAAAGATTCAGACTAAAGGTACCGAACTTATATGATGTGATCAAACGAAGTTTTCTGTGATCACCGTTTTAAAGATGTACTCTGTACACCATGTGGCAGTTTACTGAATATGGAACCCCTTTCGGTTGATAAAGGGGGCTTTTTTGTCAGTTTTTGACACGCTAATTGAATGTGCGTAGAGCCAGGCCCAATAACTCCGAAAAATCCACAGCGTTATTGGAAGGTCATGTTATTTCTTTGCATACCTTGCGAGCATCTGGAATGCGTATACATATATTTTTATAATATTTAATAAGTCTGGTGATGATGGTAATACATATAAAAACGACGAACAAATTTGGATATGGTTGTTCGATCGGCGTTAATTGTGTCACCTATGACACGAGGACAACGCAATTGTTTTAATACATTGAATTTATATTATACAGGACTGAACACTTCCAAACGTGTAAAAAGTTAATAGGGCTATTAGTTTTTTATTTTTTATTTATTAAAATCTAGAAGCTACAAGTGAGTTTTGCATGTTTAATGGTTTTTTCTATAATTTCTATAATCTTAAGTTCAATAATTAAAATATATACATTATTATAAACTAGTACTTTAGACTTTAGTTATTATGCTTTCTATTATTACGTTGTCCGCGGTTATAACCTAATTATAATTATTTTTAGATGTCAAATATACGTGTATAATTTATTTGTTCATAAAAAGCATTTATTAAAATATTATTCCTCTTGTGTGCATATATGTAACATAGGTCATTTTTGGTATCTTTGATAAGCAAACCAGCAAAGCTTTTTTAGTATAACAATTAATTTGTTTTTAGATTTGTGTTAGGGTATACTTGACAAAAATTGTTACTAAATAAATAAATATGCGTGAAATATAAAGTTGACTTTTAGGTATGACCAACAGAACGATTACTAAATGTTAACGAGAAAATATTTGCAATCGGTTGCATTCATAATAATAAGTTTATAGCTCTTATATTCTCTATCTACATTTATAAATAGTAATACACAGAGTTTTAATCGTTCAAGATTTCCTATTCATCATATTGTAAATTGTCGACGATTTAAAATTTGTGTTTGTCAGTCAATTTGGCAGTGCACTTGTGATACTGAATTTTATGAAGTTCATACATTTAAACACAAAAACAATTTAGGCAACTTTAATATGTAATCTAAAATATAATTAGCTATATTTTTACCAATAGCAGTCAAACAACTTAATATTTAAAGCAAAATGGTATGTACCAACATTTATCGTAGTATCTAACTGCATACAATGATCAAATTTTATGAAATGCCACCTGTCAATATACTCAGCGATTATAATAATACAATCTATAAATTAATACAAATATTCAAAATAACTTCTGGTAGTAAATATTAAGAGTCATTATTATTTCAGATCGAAATATATAAGCTGCTATTTTTGATTTTTGGAAAATAAATATTGGTTAAAAGTTGGTAATTAGAAAATTACCGTTTTATAGAAATTAAAATAAATATATATACTACACCTACATAATATATTTTTGCTATATACACAAACATATTTAAATAAGTATATTGTAGTTTTGTAGATGTGACTATGTATTTCAATAATCATATTAAACGTAGATGTATAGTTTGAGATTGTTTAAATTGACTATTATTTATTTTAGTTGAGCTCTTTTGTTTATATAGCTGTTCTATAGCTTTTCTTTATTTAGCTATAAGCGAGATTTGCGTTTATATTTGAAACAGTGGGTGTACGTTGCCATTCTAACGGCCTACTTAAAAGGTATTAATGTACCAATAATAGTGCTCTTTTGACGAATAGAATTCATCATACCGTATTGTATCAGGATTACATGTGTAATTTGTATATGTTTTAAAAAATGTATGTCGTTATATATTTAATAATATTGAATTTAATAAAGTTGATTGTCTATACCAAATGTTTCTATATAGTATATATTGAGTAATCAATTATAGATAATAAATCGACAGATAATTAATCAATTATCTACCGTAAAATATAATATGTGTTACAATGCTACTTTGGAAACTTATAGGACAAATCAAGCTCAACAGAAAGAAACCTTCTGTTAAAGTGCGTTGGACATATATTCTCTGTTAAATTTCTCGCAACTGCAAGCAATACATAATGAACCATTGTATCTGATACACTGTTTGTTCATTGAACTCTTAGGATCATTGAGTGTGTGTTCAAACTATGAGATACACTGTCTATAAACCTTATGCATATAGTTTATTAAACATACAGAAATTCTGTGAAAAAATGTGTTCGAAGGATTTTCAAATTATGATTGTTAGAAGGATAACACCATTCGAAGCTTGAAAAAGCGAATTTCATAAACTCGATTCCATAAACTCATTGGATGAAAATCTTTAAGGAAAAAATCTCAATTTATAAACCTTTGGAAATAATTGTTTTTATTGATGAATATATATTGTGCATTTGTGTTAGAAAAATGAAAAGGTAAACCGATAAAATATTATTTATTGCATAGAATATTGACAGGATTAATTGAGTTAGTTATGGAAGCTTTTGAAGATGTACCTATACTTATTAACCCAAATCATTTTTATATAGGTATAGGAAATTTGTGTAATAAAAATAAGTGAAAATTATTCCTGAAATGTAATGTCAATTGTGCTTACAATTTGCTAAGTGGATCAATTAATCACTAATTGAGTTATATAATAATTGTTTAGTTTAAAAGATTTATCGATTTTATGAATAACAAACAAACATTCTACTAGTTAAACAAATAATCAAATAAAACTAATACTAATATTTAGAATTCAAATATAACTCACAGTGCAAAAGAGGTGGAAGTCGCGGAAGAAATATGTGAAAGAGGAAAATATGATTCACAAATGCTAAGCATTTAACATTGGAAAAATTGTGTAATTTTTTTAATACGCCAAATTTAATACAGAGGTACTATAACATATGAGGAGCAAATTTGGATATTGGGTCATCGCAAAATAAGCCTCTGACGGCCATAGTGGCCATAAAAAATGGCCACCAAAATTCAGGTTAACTCAAATATCTAAAGAAAAAAAATTTCTATATCAATACTGTTTTACAAAATGTTAACATTACACTTCTACATTTTGTGTGAAAATTTCACATGATTTCGAACAGAATTGAATCCTATACAAAGAAAACGGTCGAAAAGACTATAATTATAAAAAGTAATAAATATATTTTCGAATTCATTAGCAATAGGTATGCATAACCAAAAGTTCTATTAAATTATTCGCATACTCTAATTATTGCTTAACAAGATTATTATAACACAACGCGTTATATTACCAAATAGTTGCATACAGCCTATAATAGTAGACTATTATAAATGACTATAGAATAGAATTGAATAGAATAGAAATTTTATTTTGGTTAAATAACCTAGGATAATTACTCGCAGAGAATACTGATCGATGTAATATCCTTTTTTAGGATAAGTGTTGATAAAATATTTAAAAAATACAAATTGGTAATACATAGTAGTAAATTACAAAATATATACAGTATCTAGGTTTATATTCTAGTACAATAGGTACAATAGGTACAATAGGTACAATAGGTAATAGTAGGTAATACTATTATAGTGAATTACAAAGATGTATATATATATTCAATATAAGTATAATATGTAGATAAGAATATTCAGTACGCGGACAGCGAAATTAGTTTTAATTTTTATACTATAATATATATTGATATATATGTATACTAGCTATTAATGCTAAATTACTGATAAGTTGTATAATAATGATTTCATTTAGTTATCCGTATAGGTACATAATATAATGAATAAGTGTAGGTAATAGTGGATAGTCAGTATTAATAGTAAGTAATACAATAGTGAATTACAAATATTTTTTTCTTCATTATTTAACGTGAAAAGGCAGTGTTAGAAACTATGTAGATAGGTAAAGATTGATAAATTTATGAACATATATATACTTATAATTTGATAATACAATATAATAGTTATATGAGTTAGTTAATCTCAGAACTGACAATGCTAATTGTTATCGAGTATTTTATTTGATTTTAGATTTAACAATTGTTGATAGATTGGTATGATCTAACATAGTTATTGACAAAATCATTTTTAGCGGTGTCTCTTTTCCTCTCCATACGAATACTAGTTTGTGTTTTGTTCCATATAGTAACAGATTCATCAATTACCTTATTGATATAATTGTATGAGTTTGTATTAGTTATTAGCTTTTGAGCATTTCTTGTATTTCCGGCTAGGGGATTGTTGTATTTCTCTATTTCATTAATCAATTGTAAAGGTTGCAATAGTGGGGTATGTGTATGTCTATGGATCAATAAGAATAATCTTAATTTTTTGTGGTCTTCTATTTTTTGAATATTTTATTCATAGTGAATTGCATTTGTGCTATTAGGTATAGTTTACCTTTGTAGAATAATATTTTTAAAATTCTATTTTGGGTTCTATATAATTGTTTAAACCAAAGACAGCTAGATTTTCTTTCATACAATTCTATGGCATAGTTATTGTTTGAAAATATTACTATTAATATTACTATTACTATTAAATCCTATAAATAGTATAAGTAGTATTGGCTATTTAAGTATAGTCTGCCCTCCAAAAATGCATGACAAATTTTTCACAACCGCTACGGTAAACAACATAGACAATAATCCTAGCGCTACTTCATCAAAACAGTCGTTTCATGGGACTGCTATCTCTCTTTCTTGCAACACTCCTCTTTCAATGAAGAAGGAGCGGAGTCCGAAATATTCCCATAGGAGATGCCAGAGCAGAAAACTCGAAGAAATAAAACCTTTACCACGCCATTGCATTATACAGACCATGTCTTACAGTCACACGCAATTTCAATACTTTACTCGAATCAGGTATTACTATGTACAATCATTTATCGGTAACAATTATAAGTTGCATGTTGAAGAGCAAAAATCTTTGGTTGAGGAGCATTTATCTATACCGACAGCAAGAAATTTCTGCTGCAGTAGAGAAAACATCATGAACTACATATCATGCAAATCGGCAGCCGTCCTCATATCGAGAATTATGCCCCACAGGACTACTTCCATTGCTGATGAATTATAGTTCCCATACTGTCACTATGATCAAACACTCAATGGATGAATGTAGAAAATCTGTAGAACATGTCAATCCAGGTCAGACTCCAGTAATAACATTTGATCCCACTCTTCGCTTCAGTAAAAAATCCAATGGAATTGGCTGAAAGAATATGGTGAAGATAAGATCATTATGTTATCGTCTTTGGTGGATTTCATATTGAGATAGCAATTATTAAAATTTTGGGTGACTGGTTGAAAGGAAGTGGATGGGTGCAAGCAATCATCAGGCTCAATTGCAACACATGGAACTCTTCTATGCGCATCTCATGTCGGCGGTACCTGAAGAGTTTATCTCCGAGGCATGTATGATTTGTTAGAGAAACACCCAGATGTTGCTGAGAAATTCAATGCTAGAAATGTTACTGTCCAAAAAACCAGTAAACAGTTTTCTACTATCGCAAAAAGATCCCCACGAGCAAAACAATGTAGATACCAAAGAAAATGAGGGGGTTCGGCTGGTCTCATTAACAATCCCAGTGCTCTCAGATGTTGGATGGTGGCAGATTTCGAGATTGATAGATTATTTTCAAAACGAAAATGAGCGATTAAAAAAGTCACAAGACACACACCCTCATAACCAACACAATAATGTACAAGTAGCATTTATGCAAGATATTCGCTCATTGGTCAATGTCATTGATAATTTTAGAAATCCCTTTGAGAAAAGAGTCAAGATTTACTTGTACTTCACACCAACGAAATTTCAACACCTGAAGCCATTACAGCTCTTCGTGGAGCACGCAAGATTGGTACAGTACAGTTGGAAAACTTTGTCAAATATTGATTAGTGGGAAGATCTAAGCCCATTGATGAAGCTGTTCGTAGAAATCAGTTAAATATATTAATTTTGTCTAACGCAAAAGCTTCGGTAAAATGTAAAGTCCTGATGAAATTAATGCAGAATGATGTGGGGCTGTTTTCTCGACTATTTATAGGCTGCCAAAATAGCTAAAATCTGGAGAGTTGTACCGACAGGAAAACCAGGCATGCCCCCTTGCATTCTCAGATGGAAAACGAATTTGCATTGGAATCAAAAGTTATCTTCTTATTTATCTGAAAGAGCTTGCTGAACCCACGTCTAATATACCACTTATAAGCAATATTGATGGAGCAGCCATCAATCAGACATTAAAAACCAGATTCAGCAAAGACATTCGACGAGTATGCACACATTGTTTGCATACCATACATATTGTGAGATTCGTGTCTGCCACTCGATTAGATCTTGTATGGGACCGCAACTTCACAAACTCTCTAAAGGGTAAGAGCTAAACGAGAAAAGGGGGTAAGAAGGCGGGTAGTTGGTGGTTTATTAATTTCATGGGATTGGTGTAGTTTTCTAAGAGCTGATGCCAACAAGACAAAACGGTTCATCTTTCTCGCTAACGCTATCTTAACACCTTCAACTACGAAAACAAACAGCTAGTTGTCACTAATGCAAATTCGCACCGTTGATACTGATGTTTTCGTCATGGCTGTATCTTTAACGCATGTACTCTGCAACAAGATGGATCGCTTTTTATTAATTATGACAATATAATTGGAACGTAATTATAATGCACTTATGGCCTGTATTTATTTTATCGGATCAGGCTTATCAAGCTTAGTGAAATTAATAGTTTCATTATAAATTTTTTAAATATGTTAAAACTAAAAATATATGTTTAACTTTATTTAATGAAATAATGACATAGTTAAAATTGTAATACCCATTTACATAATATGTAAATAATACACGTAGGAAATAATAAAAAATAGGTACATATTCATTAGTTTCAAGAATTTAATCATGCCTAATTAGGCAGACTTTTGAAGATTGTTTGTCAATAAAGCCAAATGGGATAATTAGGCATACGGACAATGATGAGCATATATAAATTGATTGAGCAGCAAATCTAGTCTTCAAATCACAGTTAGAAATTTCAGGGACTCTTCTCTGTGAAATTTAAAGTCAATAAGCTCTAAAGCTTGTAAACGTATATATGCCTTCAAGAAAAGCTTCAAGGAACAGCTTCAAGAAATATTGGCGAAACTTCAGAATCTTGGAATTGAGACCATCTTGTTTTGCATATATGTCTTTGGTCTAGGACTTTATTGCACTTGAAACTTTCTAAATTATTGGCGACTCTCAACAAGAGATTGGCGATTTGATATATTTGTGTACTTTGACTTATCTTTTGATATTCTTTGTAGACAATACATACATAGTAGGTATACTTTTATTTGTCAACGCTGTGTGTCATTTAATGGCTTCAATATCATTTTTGAATATCTAATAGCACTTAAATAAATTATTTATATATACCTATGACTGTATGTCATACTAATTATATATACATACATATATCCAAATATACAAAATGAATTGTTAGAATATGTATACTTCATAATTTGTATCAGATTTTATAATACTCATAATATATATGTACATTAGAAACTCACAAAAAGTCACTGTATATAATAGAGCTAGAAGATCAATTTGGCCAAGCGGTTCGACCGAGCCCATTGAAACTCAGCCCTGTAAATATTTCATATTTATATATTAATACTTTTATGCCATAAAATAACATACCATTAAATAATAATTTTTCACAGATAAATATGTGATATAATAGCATAATACACACAACCACATATATACAAGGTGTCCCATAATGTTACTACAACTGTTCAAATTTTATAGGATAAAACAAGATTTTGTAATTTAAACAGTTTATTAATATTCGATACGAGAAAAATTCATACAGCTGTAGATACTACATATAACACGAATACATATAGCGTTACTCATCAATAAGGATCAACTTGCATACCTCCTAAAGCTCTGTAAAGATATATATATATAGACGCCGATAAGTCAGTGAAGGAATGGACGGAAGAAGATTCAAGTCAAACTCTTTGAATGCATTGCGCACTGCTTGCCGTATTGCTTCAATACCAATGGAATTCCGTATTTTAACGAATCATTTCACAATATCCTACAATGCTTTGTCAGCAGAAGTTAGATCGGGAATTCTTGGGCACAGGATCGAATTTGCCAACCCATCGGTTAAATCGAATAAGTGAGTTTATGCCTCATTAATAAAATGATGGGTATAGCAATGGCGTCATGCCTTGATGCACTATTCTGTTGGAAATGAGAACAACTAATTCCCTTTTCCCAAAATCAGGAATGAATTCTTCTCTCAACATTCTAATGTATATAGCGTTCACTAATCATCGTTCCATCGATGAAATATGAACCTAGATCAAGTGGAGATTGGATATTGCCCCTCAAATCAATATTGATGAAGAATATTGTTTTTCTTATTGGTAGAAATGAGGATTATCAGCAGACTAGAAACTTACATTTTCCCAGGGACTACTTCAATAATAACTTAAAGTATTCCCTGTATTTTCCATTTTTCGAAATATGTAAATTGCACATTCATCAGTGAAAATAGTCTATTAAATTGTCTCTTTGTGCGGTAGACTGGAAAAATCGCGTTGCAGCAGCTTGTTCTCTGATTATTGTCAGCTTCTGTTAAAAATTGCACTTTTTACGTTGGCTTTGATGGCTATCACATATCTTTATTGAAAATGTAGTGAACAGTTATTTCCTTAAGATTTAGTTAATCTGAAATTCTTCGAACAGATGTGTTTAGTTCATTTCTAACTGCTTCATATACATCATTAATATTATTGCCTTTATCATTGAGATGCCCACTTCTAACTGTACCTAGTAAATTTATTATCGTATTGTGAAGTGTTTTTTGTGAATTGGGTTCGTATACCTTAACCATTCCAAGATACTCAGATTTATTAATGCTCTAGAGAAAAGAAATCGCATCAAATACTTAATAGTGTTCATTACAACCATACAATTATGGGCGATGTATCCATAAATTTGTCGAAATGATTAAAGTTTTAATCATTAAGATTTAGGGTTGAATACAAACACCGTTCTAGCTCGAGAAGCTCCTCAAAATGGTTAAGTAAGTTAATGAACACAAAATATCTTCTAGAAACAACCATAAAAGAGGATTTAAAGTATCATTTAGTACAATTAAGTCAATTCATTTTTTATAATTTATTCTTTGTAATGTTTTATATAGGGTGTCCGGAAAAACTTTATAAATTTTACTATTTTTATATATCTATCAATTTTACAATAATCTGCTTATCTCTGGACAAACGACTGAGGCTCGTACGGGACTACCGAAGAGCATAGTTCGCGAGATTATCACCGAGGGGCTGTACCTGTAAAAAAATAATTTAAAAATATTCATTACAACATTTAATAGAATTTTTAACATGCCATATTTACCATTTAGTGCTTATATGCTGGGGCGCTTACATGAAATATATGCAGCACTCCTAGAAAAAATAGTTTGTTTTGTGCTCATTATGATATTTATCTTAATAATTCGCATAACATTAGGTGCACGGACTTTGCGAGCTTAATTAAATACAATAGATATTACATATTTTATGTACAAGCTTTCTGTGTTAGGTATATAATTTAGTTAAAAATATTTAATAAACGTTATATCATATTTATTGGTTTTTTAGCAAATAACTTACTGACTCGCAATGTTTATCATATATTTACACCTACATATGTACCAAGCCTCTTAGTAACGCAGAAATGAATGACATATGTATTATACTTCATTCATTTCAATATATTATTCAAAATAATAAACAATTACAGTATCTTTTCAAATAGTTATTTCCAACGATTATTTTCTTTGACGTTTTAACTATTGCTTTAAATTACATCAATTTTAAGTAATTTCGTATAACAATATCTGCTACATATTGATTTTGTGCAACATATTATGTACCTATTCGTTTTGGAATGTGCAAGTATATATTAAAATCTATATAAACCACTCCATTATAATATGTATAGTTTACATGCTGGTATACTATAGCATTCTTTTGATTTGCGAAGGAGATACCATAATATCCCGAGCGAATTAGAGAGGAACATTATATCTCCTGAGTGAATGTAGAGAATGCTATAGTATATAATACATACCTACCTATACTATAAAAAAAGTTTATATTTGATGTGTATGGTATTAGTCGTTACGTAATATTTTTTAATCACTCAATAGAATCACTAGTCATTATACCTACGTACAGACCTGCCATAACTCCCGATTTAGGCGATTTATCAGAAAGCTCCCGGTCTCCCGGTTGCCACACAAAACCTCCCAGATTTCTAGTAATAGTATACAAAAAACTCCCGTTTTTGCCCAATGAAAATCTCTCATTTATTACCCTTTCTTGTGTATCACAAAAACCTGCCAAAATTCGACCGTGTGATCAAGTTTCAGTCGAAAGAAGAATGACACTCAGTACAGGTCTTCTCTAAAGCATGATGAAACGCTGTGTCATCTTCTGGCGTCCAAAATCAACAATATGTCTTGTTGTGTGGACACCAAATTTGAGTCTGATCTACTCAGTAAAGTCAGTAAGGCATGTAATTCTTAACTGTTTGCAAGTTAAAATATACTTATGAACTAGGAATTTTAATTGGTGTGTCTTGCCATGCATACTAACAGAGCTACTGTGTCTAAGTCATTGAATGAACTTATGTAGAGTTTATCAGCAAATTATATATAGCACTTTGTAAACTTAGGCTCAGCTAAACTTAATTTGACTATGCGAAGTTTAGTCCATTAATAAATGTATTTTAGATGTAACATTATGTGTGTAGAGTATTGTACATAGATATGCAATTTGTTCAAATAAAATTTTAAATGTTTTTAAAAGATGAATAATTTAATTTTATATCATTATTTTAACTATTCGTCAGTAAGTTAATGTTGATTTTTAAGCTTCGTCAGGTGACTGATAGTATCCATGGGGGATTGTCAGCGATGCTACTTCTGCCGTTT
>JAYRBW010012598.1:0-13207 GCA_036023295.1 Invenusta paracnida | reverse complement strand
AAATTATGTAACACACAGGTACTTTTATGTATATCTGGAAAACTCTTAGTCATGTAATTATGTAACATAGGATAAAATACAGAAGGATAGTTCAGGGGAAAATATCTAGTGAGCGCTATTGCTCAATTTAAAACAAGAACTGATCGCGTCCAATTAGAATTGGATCCTGTTACAGCATTTTTAACGTATTAGCCAGATAGGAACGGTACAGGAATTCGACAGGAATTAACTTCTGTTTGTAATCTGTAGAGCGCAATTTATTAACTCAAATATGTCTATAAATGTGGAAAAAAGTGAAACTGACTATCGAAAATTTAGGTATGTCATTTTTTTATTTTCTAGCCTGACAATATTTATTTTCCTCTGGCTCTGAGTCTGAGTCTGGCTGAGTGAGAGTCTGAAAGTGAAAGTGAAATCTGATCAGATGTTATACTTATAAATGTAGAGTAAAAATGCCAATATCTTTTATTTCATTAAACTTTAATTTTAAAATAAATCCAAAATTTTCTAAATTTATTGTCAATATATTGATTTAGATTATGCTTTGCTAATGCTGACAATGACATGGTCATGTCATGACTATGTCCAATTGAATATAATATAAATGTCACTGTCATTGACAATAATGAAGCTTTATCTTACATCTTAGTCTTACTCTTTGACTTTGTTGACAATGACAGTGACACTTGAGTATATTATTGACTTAGTTTTAGTAGTAGTACTATAAGTCAAAGCCTAATGCCAATGGCTAACTTAAACCTAGCATACACTAAAATAAGTATACAAATAAAGGCAACTAATACTATTACATTAGTATTATTGGAGTATGAAATGTATCATCTTTACTTGAGTCTTAAACTATTGAACTAATAAATGAAACAGTTTATCAGCAAAATGCATCTTTTAATTTTCAACTAGATTTCATTTAATATCAAGGCGTACTTTCGTAATACATGACCTAAGATTTGCTCCACTTTCATAATAAATGACCTAGAATTATTTAAGTTTTTATAGTTTATTTTATTTTGAAAATCAAAAACAAAACTATTATTTAAACTTTTTATTAATTCCAATAAAAAAAACTATTATTATTTTCATTTTATTATTAGTGACCCAGCAAATAAATTAATATATAGAGTTCATTGTCATTGAAGATGAAAGTAGAGGAAAGTCTTGCAAATGTAAATGAAACAATATTAATATTATATTTATTATGGCATGCCTACATACATAACTAAAGGCATGCAGCCACTACCACCATGATTATCAAGCATCTCATCTATAGTTATAGAATTTATATTACTTCTTTCATATAACATGACCTTCAATAGCATGATCATGCTTAGTGGTCATGTTTTACAAAACTGAATCAATAGTGTGATTATAACAGCAACATAAATAATTAATAGTGTTATTATAGTTTAAATAATAATTGTGTCAGATTTAATTATATAATAATAGTTTTAATTTTGACTACATAAAATCTGTGGTCATTTTAATGAAATCAGGTCAGGCATTACAAAAGAATACCAATATCAAAACAACTATAACAGAGTGATTAAATATCAGACCATTTTTCATTGACATTATAATATTGAATCTGATAAATATTTTTTATAAAAAAATGTATATTATTTTTGGCATTCATTTACTTTAATATTGCACTGCAGAATTATTAGCTATTCACTTTAGACATTAGACTATAGTCTCAAAAGACATAATTATTAATTTCATAATTTACATAATTAATTAATATTTTATACTTATGAAGTATATTAATTAATCAAAGGTATTCTTTAGCAGTATAAAATTGATTTTTTTATATTAAATTACTATAAAGCACTAGTTATAGATATGACTAATTGAAGGTTAGTAGAATATTGTAGCCTACAATACAATGTTGGTGACTAAATTCATTTGTAATATACAAGAAGTAACTAGAGACCATCTACTTGTGCCAATAGTCACTATTTTTCTAATATAAAAAATAGGATTTCTGGATAATATTAGTATAATAAGGCATACAGACATTTCTGCTCCTTAAAATGGCATTTTTATTTTAATAAAGCTTATCATATTAATATCTTTTCAAATAGATAGATACATTTATTTATAAGTAGCTTTATTAATAGACATGTGATTTTGTAAATATCACAGGGTGGCCATATGTATTGGAATTTCCTGTATATATGGGAAATATACTTAAATATTATATATATTTAAAATATGCTTAAATTATGCTTAAATTTTAATTAACATACAGGGTTTTTTCTTGATTATATGGAAATAAAAAAAAACTAAAATTTCATGATTTTGCTTGAAAATTTTTCATGCTACATGTGGTTTATTACTATGTACTTAATTTATTTTATTTGCAAAATTTATCTCTTTTCTTCTTCAGTTTTGTTTTACCTTTTAATTTTTTTAAATATGGGAATTTTTTAATATACATAAATCATACACATACTATCAATAGCCCATAACCATAGAGATGGGCATATATAGCCATATAATAGAGATACAGGTTAAATTTTAAATTTTAAAATAGATTCTATATCTCGACTTTGGTGATTTCTACTTACCTGCCATTTAGCGACTTGAACAGGTAGACTACACAACTCATTTTCTTTCTGCTGTGAAATAAATGCCCAATAAACTAAAAATTTTAATCAAGGTCTAGTATTTGGGTTATCTCAAGCAAAATTAACCCCAAAAAAATTTCTCAATGGATGAGTATTCATTTCTACTGTTTATCAATGGATAAATGACTACAATAGTGAACAGAAAATGGCACCAACTAAACAAACTGGAAGGCAGTACTCCACAATGCCACAAAGCAATTATCTGCCTTGGATTTCCCAACCCTTCCCCTCCCTTCCTACTATCCAGAGAAAGTGATAACAGTCCTCTTCAGGACTACCACCTAATCATTGATGATATATTGCAGTATGACACACTTGTAAAAATTATTTGGAAAATTTAATTCAAATAGTGTATGTTGTAAATAATTCATTTGAATTGTTAATTATAATTAGATCATGTGAATTAATATTTTCAAATGTAGACATCCTGCTTACAATGCCAATTTGTAACTGTATTAATTATAGTATAGTAATAATAAAATAGTTATATTTAGTAATGGTGTTTGTAATGATAAGCCTAAGTTGTATGTACATTACTATAAGTTGTATGCATACTATAAGTTAAATGGTAATAATATTGTAATTGGATTATATTGTGTTGTTTGAATACTAAGAAAATAGTGTTCAGTAAGAAATACATCTGTACTGTAGAAGAGATATATGTTTGTGAATTTAAATAACTCTTACCTAGCTGTAGTCTGCATACTTGGCATTTATATTAAACTAACAATTCAAAACATTCTATGACAACATAAAAACAACAATAATGCATTTAAGCAAACCACAACAATTAGTCTCTGGTTCTTTCATCCAGTAGTTAAAGATTCAATTCCTCTGGTGACTGTGCAGTAGAAAAGGGCTTCAGATTTATCTGTTACTTACCAGATTCTTGTGAATGATGCGTGCATTAATTTATCTCAAAGTTTTGAATGCATGAAAATGTAAAGACATTGTTCAGAGGTATAATTCTCTATTTTATAAGAGAAGAAAAATCTGAATTAACTTTAACATGTTTTTAGTACAATATCTGTTAGTTACATTTAATTTAAAGAATTTGGCAAAGTACTACTATTATTTAATATGATTATTATTTAGCAGGTACTAGTATAACAGTATAAAAGAATACTATTGCCATGACTTTTGATATGTTCTCATAGATAAATCTATAAAATACTTTGGTATGGTATTACAGAAAAATAGTGGATTGAAAGAATTGTAAATTTAGGCAATACATTTTAAAGGTGTAAACAGGCACTATTTAATTGTAAAAGATAGTTATGCATATTTAAACTATTTTTTCACTTTCTGAGAACTACTGATGAATTTATATTTGTAATTATTTTAATAAAGATTTTTCTGAGGTTTCCTTTTAAATTTTAATGAAATTGCTAAATATAAAAAATATTGTCAACCATTTACTGGAACAGCTCTGTAAGTAATTGTTTTTAAATAAATATTTTATTTGGTACATAAAATAATATTTATAATCAATAAAGTTAGAATTTAAAGTTAATAATGTTATATTAATATATTGAGATTATTATCATTCTAAAAAAAGTAATATGCACTCAACTTGAAAATGCTGAATGTTATCCCTTGAACTATTTGTCAATTTAAACATATTTCTTGAATTGTGACTATTTGTATTTCTATTATTATTACTCCTGTTATAAAAAATACAATATATATATATATTATTATTTATATTATTATTCAATAATTAGCTTGGATTGGCAGATTCTAACATTTAAAATCAAATTTATACTATTGAAGGTGCTGCTAAGCTGCAATTTGTACTACTTTTCAATAGTTAGAAATGAATACATAAACCCTTTTGGTTGTCCCCTAATTATACTACATCGGTTAGCTACTCCCTTTACCACCTGAAAATTGAAAGCATTTTTTGAAGACTGCAACTTATTAATATGCCATAAAGTACAAACGAAATCATAATAATTCAGAAAGTTTCATTTATAAATAAATAAAGAATAATTCAATAACAGTTGTATTTATTTGTTATCTCTTTTGACCTAAGCTCTGTTATAAGACACTAAATAGAGACTAGAATTATTTGCATAGTTTTAATTATTCTAATGAAAACTACCCTTATATGTATATGTACATTAAAATTTTTAGACATGCCCCTTCATTTGTTCCCAGTAAGTGTAATTCCATTAAAATCGCTATTCTTATCTTCAAGTACAGCTTTCCTAGCTTTGACCATAACAATTATCAACCAACCTTAATTTAGTAAATATTCACAATTTTGTTTTTGAATTATTCATTGTGCTTTTATTTATTATTTATAACTTACGATTACCCTAGGATTCTGACCCTTGAGAATGGACTGCGTGTAGTACTTGTGTCAGACCTGAAGCCTGGCGAGACTGTAGAAGAGGGAGGTGATAATCAGAGCAGTAGCTCGGAGAGTGAAGGGGAGTCCATACCCTCCGGTAGTGATTGTGAAGATGTTGATATGGGTGGGGGACTGGACCCTGATCATGAGGAGGACGAGGGTAAACCACCGGGCAAACAGAAGGTGACTTTTACTGGAGAATGTATCCATTATCTCGTTATAGTTTTACATGTTTTTATTTTTAAATAGAGTTAAATATTTTATGAACATCCACAACACGTTTGAAAGGGAAAAAACTTTTAAATACTATTTTATTTATTTATATATTTTTCTGTATTTTTCGTTCAGTATTTCCTTCCATTATTGGCTAATATAGTATTAATCAACTATACTCCAAGAAAATCTTAGTTATAGCAATTAGATGTGCGCAATTAAAATAATTATGCAATAGTTTATAATATAGAGTATATCTGTTGCATAATACAAAATAAACATATTCACAAAGGAGAAACATTGTATATATATTTAACCTTTTGGGACGTACTTTAAAGATTTACAACAAAATTTACATATATTTTATAGTGCATTTAATATAAATACAAGCAAATGTGCAAAAAGTATGATTATGTGATAGATAGGGAACCAATTATCCTAGAGCTTAACAACAAATATTTGTAATTAATATGTTTCAATATAGTGTGAAACAATCTATGTAAGAGTTTAATATAAACTATTCTTGTCTTTAATTTGAATTGATGTAGTTTTTTAAATTTCAGATACTTTAGGGCACAATTTATATAATTTTTCAAAATGTCACCTTTGTTAGAAATATCGTGCTCGCGTCCGTACTCTAGTACAGATTGGTTTGACATTTTCTACTTTCACATTTAATTTAAAAAAATAGTTTTAACAAAATGATAGACTGCTAGTGCATTAGCTTAATATCTTTATTTATTTGTTATAGCGAGTATGAGTAATAAATTACAATATAGTGGTATAGGTTAGCTAATTTAAAAGATTTAACAATAAGTTAAAAAAATTATTCATATGTTTTGAACAAATAAGACGCCTTAGTAGAATACTTTCTACCTCCTTAATTAGTATAATAAGTAAGTAAACTACAATAAGAGAAAACATAATATATATAGATATAAAGCATTGTTACATTATGAAATGAGAAATAGTAGACAGAAATCATTACATTATAAAAAACAGATTTATTATATTTTATTAAATATTAAAATTTATTATAGATAAACAAAATAACATGATTCAGACACACATTTGAATCTAGCTATTATTATGAAGAAAGAAATCTGAAATAGTAATTTGTAGTAATTTTATTCATGTTTAATCTTCAATTTGAATAAGCAATCTTTTGTTAAACAATTGATGCGTTTTGATGAATAATATTACGTATTTTTATTATTAGTTTCTAGATGATCACTTTCAAAAAGATTTATTATAAACACATGCTTTTACATACTTTTGTGTAAATGATGTCAAGTGGTAATTGTAATATTATAAAAGGTATTGAAGTGTTTTTCAAATTATTACATACTTGATATTTTAATAAATGTAAATATATTATGATTTAAAATAACGTAACAATTTTTTTTCTAAAGATTATCTTATTTGTTTTTATTTATGATGACTTTCGTCTATATATTATATGCATACTTTTCTTATTATTATCTAGTCAGCCGCAGCCTTATGTGTTGGAGTTGGTGGATTCAACGACCCTCTGGAACTCCAAGGATTAGCTCACTATATGGAGCACAGTACGTGTTTTAGTGTAAATCTGTGTTACAATTTATTGTTGTTAAAATCATTTTTATGTCAATGAATTTCCTTCTGAAAATGTGCTAAACAAAGTGATTTTATATCTTTATTTAAAATAGCTGTTATACATAATTAAATAATAATCTTATTATAGTACCACTTTCTAAAAGATTATTTAACATTTTAAAGTATAATTTTATCAGATTCATTCTGTGAATCTTAATAGTTCATATAATTATTATGGGTTGTTTACGTGTTTTGGCGGAAATTCTTAATTTTCTTAATTTAAGTATTGAATATGTCATTAAGTAATGCGGGTTTAATATGACAGGTTTATTATATACACTATGTAAATTGTCTACACCACATTATTTATTATTTAAGCTTTAAATAAACCTTCCTGGAACAATATCTTTACCCGGAAAAGCTTTATCCAGATTATGAAAATGTATCCTGTAAAGTAAGAATTTTATGCAAGTTAACTTTACTATAAATCTTATGTGACCAGTTAGGAAATAAAATGTTACATTATGTATAAGCCCCTTGTGTTACTTTTATAAAATATGTTAATTATTTATAAATTGGATATTGAGATAGTTTAACATATTTTTAAATATGTTGGTACTATTCATAACTGAAATCGTTTGCATACATCAGTTGATATGGTGTCATCTCGTTTCACCTAATGCTGTTTCGCCTAAACATGTTTAGTCTACTAGGTCTATTTCCGTTTCGACTCATAATTTAGAATATAAGCATTTATTTAATACATATAAAATGTAATTTAAAAATTGAAGATATAAAAAGTGTTAGACATAGAATTATATAAAACATATAAATAGAAATGTATGTATGTACTTTTAAAATGTCACTTATAAACTGTTAGACATATATTTATATAAAACATATTATGTTTAAATAGGAATATATGTAATTTAAAAATGTCAATTATTTCTATCTAACTGTTTGAGAGTCTCGGCCACATTGCCTGCGTAATGATAAACAGTTATTTTATTGTTAAAAAGACGGTTTTTCAGTTGCAAAAGTTTCTAGCTGACACTTCTGTATGCGGGACGTTGTTGTGCTGGTGCATTACCGGCCTGTACCAGATGGACAATTGTTTCTCACCCCAAACTTGCTGCTCGTCTTAGATAATTTCGATGAATCGAACCATGTAGGCATAACTCACTTCACAACTAACACGAATTAATGATAATAATTTGAGTCCAAACGAAACAATTACAATATAGCCGAATCGGTACAAACTACACTCACAAGGTATTACGTAATCGAGAGCGGCATGAACAATAGTTAGGCGAAACAGTATTAGGGAAACGCTATGTAAGCGTTGATACAATTATCGAATATCATTTTTAAATAAATTGCAAGCGTATGTTTTCTTTATTAATTAATAGTAGTCTTAAAATGTTCTTGGTATTTAAACTACTGCTTATTTATACATTTTTATGTTTAATAAAACACCAGGCATTTTGCAGTGTATAATACGATTGTTTATCTATGTACATCGGTGAATACATCAATGGAGATAATACAAATCACAGACTCTTAAATAAGTGTATTACTATTATTAATAAATAGTAATACTATTATTTAGGAGTCCCAAATACAAACCTACGTTTTTTCCTAACATCTAAGCTGTTGTCACTACTGATTTTCTGCATTATGCATGGAAGATATACAATAACAAACTTTAATCGGTTTGATATTGGTCTATTAGGCTATGCCCGATCTTTCTACAAATCACTACTATGAAATTCCATTCACTAAATACCGATTGGTAAACTACTCGGATCTGTTTCGCATATATATCGACGATGCTACTGAAAATGATATTGTGTTTTTTATGCAAAATTTATGCGACTTAAATTAAGTTTATAACAGTGGTGTCAGTTGTGTTTTGGTAGAAATGCTGACACTGATAGACTTTTCAGCTCATTAATTTAAAACGTATCTTAATAATTTTTGATCTAACCTACAAAAGTTCAGTGTATCGATGCACTTTTGACTTTCAAGTCCTATAAGCTCAGTATAGACCGTATTATGTTTGTTATAATATATGTATATATAAATACGGTACATTATTATTCCACATTACATGTTATATATAAATGTATTGATGTTATACATTATGTTGATATTTTGTAATGTAAATTTGGTACATTATTGTAATTACTGTAAATGTTGTTTGTTTTAAGTTATATATAATTTTACATTTCTAAGACACTGGGTAAATATATGGCATGAAAGCCATAAACTTCATTGGAAATAAGTTACACACTTAGTGAACGCTGCATAATATGGTACTCTACATGTATTTTTTAAAGAAGAACAAGTTGGAAAAAAGTTTTTTACTGGCACCGATAAACACAATGATGATGTTGATGTGACAACTATAAATATATTTACAATATAGCTAGTAAATAGCTCGTTGATTACCATCCGCTTTAGTTTATTCCAACAAACTGGACAAATTACTTTTTTAATATCCCACTTCTAAGAAATGCAAGAGACACACGAAATTAATATCCTTATTATTAACAAACGACATTACGAAAGCTTAAAATGTATATTATTCTCGCAACCTTAACGCAGACATTTTCTTTCTATTCACATTTGATTTCATACTGTCCAGCAACTGTCCACATGTCATATTTATAAATTTTTCTCCAAACATGTCTTTCTTATGTTTCTCTCCTTTCCTAACGATGTGTACATTTATTTTGTTCATACGATCAATATAAAATAAGGCCTTTTCAAAATTTCACCCCTCTAATATTATTCTTACCATGTGTCTGTATATATATTGTAACTGTTCGAAAAATACGTCTTCGAAAGCTTACTTGATATGTGTCATAATACTGTGAATACTTATGTGTCATAATACTGAATACTTATGCGTCATAATCCTGAATACTTATTCGTCACAATACTGAATACTTATTCGTCATAATACTGTGATTACTTCTACGTCATAATGAACACATATACTTTCTCACTAAAAACATATTATTACATTATTATTGTAATACAAAACTGTAACAATATTATAGAAGAAATCGATTTGAAACATCTTCGGAGAGCTTAGCGAAATCTTTAGAATCCATTGTTTGTTTAAATTGTTGGTATACTCGTGCGCGATAGTTTTGGCATTAGCAACTCATAAAAACGATATTATAGTTTTAACATAGTGAGGCTCTTTAATTTATTTTTTCCAAGTAAATAGTGTGCTTTATTATCTCAATTCGAAATATTTAGATATGGCTGGGGTTTACTTGTTACCATAATAATTGCTTCATAAATTATTGTTACTACATTTAGTAATAAATACAACACATTTATTTGAAATCTTCTCTGCTAGTAGTTGATTTTTAATAAAAACTTACTTATCTATACATACACTACGCGACACTATTAAATGGTTATATGGTGAAGACATTTTTGTTTAGATATCTATAAACCTTTCGTCGTGCATATGGATATTCAAAACTTAGTATTGCTGCTCTCATTGAGTCGAACTATTGTGTAATACATACGTATATATTTTTTTAAATATATGTTTCTCTATTGGTTAAACATAGTTTTAAGAAATGCTTTTTAAGCATTTTTGCTTTCGTGCAATTAAATTTATTTATAATTTTCGATTTATCAATATAGATATATGTATGTACAAATCATTTTCTAAGAAAAAATGTCTTAGATGAATTTCCTTTGACAAACATTTTTATTCCAGTATGCATTGTTCAGCTATAAATACGTGTACAAAAAAACACCATTTTTATTTATTATAGATGCTAAAAATAACTTCTGATGCGTACGAAATTAAATAAATATACATATTTTGAAAAACCCTTTAAATATAGTAAAGGCTCGTGTACGAAAAAAATAATACAATTTGTAATAGTGTACGAAAGTTGTTTTCACCCTTTAGAGCTGCATTTTGCGATTTTGATCGTTCTGCAACATTTAAATTGGTAATCGTAAATAGTTGTAATTTGTATATTTTTATAAATAACACTATTTAATATTCATAAAATCATTTTGTTATGTATTTCGCCACATGATTTGCGTGGGCTTACGATTTTTATGAAAATATAATGAAATAAAATTTTGTCAAATGAAAATAACATATAAAAATTGTTCTATATCTACGTATGTACAAGGATATATTAGTGGAGGTGGACCCGAAGAAACGATTAAAGGCGACAAGGGGGTAAAAAGTAATTAAGCAGACAGCAACGCTTGGATCAAAAGAGAATTGCGAAGAGTGAAGAAAAGATTCCAGGCGCCAAGGTCACCCTTCCAAGTGCAGAGTTAAAAGCGGAAGCACAACGTATGAAAAACTGGTACAGGCTAGGAATCATATTGCAGACATTCAGGAATCAGACTTGGAAATCTGGACAGACTGCTCAGCTACGGGAAGAGTACCGAACGGAGAAGCAGGCATATATATGACCTTCAGAGCTAAGATACAGGAAGATACATACCGGCCGATGCTTAAGTATCGAGCTTCAAATTGGAGAATATGGTACTTAATAAAGCTCTGGAGATGGCCTTGAAAAAACTACCAAAGGTGTCGGGGGAATTTACACTAGCTAATGATCTCTCCTCCAAAAATGAGTCCGACCTTGAAGGCTGCGACTCGCGGGAAATAGAGAATATATAGATTAGATTGAAGTTACTAAGTCATAAAAGTGTGAAAATAGAATTACAATAGGTACCCCCCTCCTCCCACTGTGGGGTTGTCGGGCATGGGGAGATTGGCTAATGTGGGAGCTGAGAAGTAAAAGCTAAAGTGTTTCACCGTAGAAGGAAAATGAATTACTTGCATAAACTCGACAAAAACACAGCCCATAGTAGGGAATATTTGTCCAGGATTTCCGCGTTGGCAACCTCAAAAAGTCAGCTGAAAATGGCTTCGAAGAACGCCTCAGTGGGAATATACATTAAAAATATAATCTGTTTATATTTATTTTTCCTGTTTTAGTTACACATGAATTTGTATTTCTCTTAGTAATTTAACGATATTCGTTTCTTCATTTACGAAGCTTATAAATCAATTTAAGTCATTTTATTACAAATATTTCAGTTATACATTTTACTGTTCTCAAATCAAACGATTTTAATTGAGATGCATGAAACGTATAAGTCAATAGGATAATTATTGTTTATATTATATGTTCAAACTAAAAAGCCTTCTGACCACAAAGTTTTTCTACTTTTTAAAAACATTTTCGTATTATGTGTTTGTTTAAGAATATTTTCTTTTCTATAAAATCTAAATACTTTGTTAAAATTTAATTATTCGCTTTGAGTTATCTAATAGTATTAATATGCATTTATTATTATACTTTTTCACTCCTTTTAGTATGCAAATGTGGTAAATTTCGGTTCATACTATTGTTCGTGCATACATTTACCTTTAAAACATGCTATGACACGATGTCATGAAAAGATCGTCAGTTTTGTATCTGTGTAATGTATTGTTCACGTTTTTATAAAAATTGAATAATTAACAGAAATAAGATAATTTCCCAACTGGCACCTATTTTTTTAATAGTTTACATTCTATAAATAAAATTTAATGTTTCTATCGTAATCATAGAGGTGATACTGTTTAACTTATTAACGTAATTGGTTGTCTGAAATACCACTCTTTTTATTTATAATTTCATCTCACTAAATGACGTAAGAAACCTGATGCTAGTTTCTCCTTACTTTAACGATATGCCTATCTTGACCTTGTTGCACAGTGGTGTTCATGGGAAGTAAGAAGTACCCCTCGGAGAATGACTTCGAATCCTACATAGCTCAGCGTGGGGGCGAGACTAATGCCTGGACAGACGCCGAAAGAACCACTTTCTATTTCGATGTTCGCCGGCAACACTTCTACGAGTCTCTGGATCGGTTTGCCAACTTCTTCATTGCTCCACTCCTCGACAAGAGTAGTTTGGACAGGGAGTTGACTGCTGTTCACAGCGGTAAGTCTAGAAAACATAACACAACAGGTCTGCAAGTACATGATAAACTTTAAGTGCAGAAAACTGTGTAGAAAAATACATAAATCAAAATTATTTGACTTATTTTATATTATCAACAATTGGGTATTGTTTAGTTAGCTAATTCCTTACAAATATGTTAAGTTAAGTCATACGCCCTAGTGCAGAACTAACAGTTAAGTTAACTGCCAACTTTGGTGTACAGAGCTAAACAATAATTTAACTTGCAGTCATTTTTTAAATGCCAGTTAAATTATTGCCAACAGTTGGGGGTTGAATTTTATGTAACCAATAAAAAATATGAGAGACTATGCTTTAATTATGTATGTATATATAATAATAATAATAATAATAATAATAATAATTTATTTATTTATTACATGAATTTACATGAACAAATAAATAGGGTC
>JAYRBW010012587.1:0-13208 GCA_036023295.1 Invenusta paracnida | reverse complement strand
AAAGAAACCAATACACAAAAGTAAAGGAAATATTTAAATGAAGGAGTTCCACCAAGTTATACTTGTACTTATAACACTTTATAATACTTTAAACACACCCGCTCTATAAATTAATAAACCATTATTGTTAATAATGCTGGCTATATAGAAAAATAATCAAACTTACATATAAACAAACTAAAGATTCGTAAGATTAGTTTATACGGAGATAACTTTTCTTTGCCATGCGAGTTCTATCGGGGCATTGAGGCAAGGCTCGGTTGAACTCACCAATAGGCCTATGCGAAGAAGGAAGAGTTCCAGGCAGAGGACTCATCTTGCGGACCAAGGCCTCTGCCGGGTTTCTACGCTGTCCATCCATCGGCAGCTTCCGTCGCTTTCGAGATCCCCCAGCCGAGGTGGGCGGTCCTGGTGGTAGAGGCGGCGGTTCCGGTGGTCTTGTGGCCTCCCCATTGTCATAGCTTCGTTGTTGGTCGGTGAGGACTGTCGTGGAGTCGTGGTGTTGCTGGGAATAAGGGGGCATAATTATCTCCCCGCCTCCCCCCGTGGGGGGATACTGGTGGCCTCCACTGTCTTGGTTGCCATAGTGATGCCTGGGCAGGTTGTGGTCGGAGGTGTAGTTAAAGTTTTCTGAGATCCCAGCTGTTAGGAAATACAGAAGAGGTGATGAGGAGCAGCCCTCAAGGCGATGTGTCACACTAAAGATTAAGTTCCACAAACGAAGCTCTATAGAAGACACCATGTTGCAGGAAATGAAATTAAAAAGAGGACATTTTCTCTGGCAATAAGTTGTTGTCATGCTATATTGTTGAGATAATATTAAGTTTGAGTGAGTTAATCGATTGTTCTGATTGATTGATTGGTTTTTTCTTCAAATGCTGTGAATATTGACTTCACAGGTAGATAGGTACGAGTATGTAATAAAGGATTGTTTGATTTTGAATAAGATTGATAAATATTATTGCAGATTGGACAATTATGAAATTCTACCTCTTATTTTTATAAATGTGGAATAATATAGATTTACAAAAGTTGTAGTTTTCTAAAATTATTGTTTTCCTTGTGTCGTTCTTATAACTCAAGCTTAATCTTGATGGATTGGCTATAATTTATCCATTAAAATATAACGATTAAAATTGTTATTTCTAACGAGTTGTAATGAAAAGCATACTTTTAAGTTATAATCAACCAAAGAAATTAAATTTAAAATTAATCGACTAGATCAGTAATCTAAACAATTCTTTTGAACATTTTGCAAGTCATCATCGAGGACTAGGTAATCGTTCATGACAGGACTTACTACAAGGCGCTGAGTGAAACATTGCTTGGCGGCCAACTTTTACAATCAGATTCCGCGGCGGTCGATGTAAACAAGGTATAACATAATAGTTGAATATTTTCTCTTTTAATATTATATATCATTGATGCAATTATTGAACGTTATATTAATCCTACTTTTTTACAAAATTGAGTTTTATAAAATAATATTTAATACTTATTTTGGGAACGAAAATACAATCAAATCCTTGTGAACAATGCTGTGCAATTTCAATAAAAACATCTAAATTAGCCAGAAAACTTATTTAACGCAATTATTTATATTGCTATATTTTACACTTATTTTATAAATTATTGAAATACATATTTATTGCATTAATTCCTACATATGTGTGTGTTTGCACATAATTCTATACTATCAAAACAAATACCACTATAATTTATTTAAAAAAATTAAACATATAGTTTTATGCTGTTCGTTATTTTCATTATATTAGTGATATTTAAAAACATAAAATGAAATGTTCATAAATTTTCATAAACATACTTCCGCATTCATGTTCATAATATTATTGTTAGTCAAGTGTTTTGACTAGACTGTTTAGATTATTAATTCGTAGAATATATGACAATATCGTTATTTCCTGATCTATAGTTATTGTACATATTGCGAAGTTTTCTGTTGCAATCTTATTGTTGTTTTTTGTTCGTGCTAAGCAATCAATAAAAACATAAATATCTACAATGCCGAACACAATAAAGGAATGCAATGAAAAAAAAGATTATAATTGTTTTGTTCAAAACTACACTGTTTATTTGAATCAGAAAATGCCAAGGGAGTTTTACTATTTTTTTAAATCAAAGCATGTTGTGTAAAAGTATTTAAAAGGTATATACAATACCTTCAAATACATAGCATGAGGCATAATTAATCCGGATATCAGGGTAAAAACATGCGAATTAACATCTCGCTTTTAAAGGGTATTCCATCAGTTGCTAATATAACACTTCGATATATTATTGGTAAAATGTATCTTCAGAGAAATGACAAACACGTTTTACTATTTCTCCGTTTAATCGGTAATATAAAGTTTTATTCAAATTCATAAGTATAATCAATTGCGTAAATTATTTTAATAATTTACAGTCCTTCTTGTTAGACTTTAGAAAATAGACTTGCTTATGATGTTATTAACATTATATCGGGCAAATTGCATACGCAAAAATACTTTAAAAAATAACTTTAAAAGATGATGCAAATTATCGTAATTATAATTTACAGTTTTCGCTTTGATAGCTTGAAATGTGTTATTAGTTAATAAGAAAAAGTGTAAATGTTCCCCTTCATTTTCTAAAGTAACACTTACTTATAGTTTCGGAAATCATAACAATTCTAAAGATAGAATTTCATATAAATATGTATCTGTTTCAGTATATATTAACATTATTATATCAGTTCATTCGGTTACTTTCTTTTTTAAAGCAATGATATATTTTGTACGTAATATATACTTCACTCTAAGAAACACAAACATATTAATAAATTAATGCATGTACATATATTTAGATCAACCTACGCTTACTAATAATTAGTATAATCACATCTAGTATAATCACATTAGTAATCACATTAATCACATTAATCACATTAATAATCACATTAGTATAATCACATAAGCATATGCATATCAAGCAACATTTTCTAATATAAGAAATGAAAAATAATGAGAGTTATGAACATCTATACATGCTAATATCTTTCTGGTGTAGCCATAGAAATTAAAGATTATGAATAGTTACATTACTAAGAAATAAGATATATTTTATATATGAGTATTATTCTTCCACACACTGTTATTTCTCTCATTTTCATCTTATCTTAAAATTAGTTACCTAAATGTTCACGTGTATAGTTTTATTTTTAATTATTTTAGAAGTTCTAGGAAACAAAACATTCTATATTCTTACTTAAAAGCAGTTTTGCTAATTACAAAATACTTCAAATGGAAGAAATGCGACTTATAAATATGCAAATTAGCTATGATGTCTTATTTAAGAATATTATTATAATTACTATAACGATCTGTGCAATGTAATATTTTGGCATTACAAAATACTAAGAAAAAGTTTTATAGTTAACATGAAAATGTTTAAACAATACTTTATGGGTATATATTTAACTTTACTATTTCAAATGATAAATAAATTTGCATGTTTTTATTTGGTGGGTTTAAAAACTGGCTCAGAAACTTAATCATATACGTATTATAAAAAGCTGACAATATTTACAATATTTTATTTATAAATTTTACTTAAAAATAGAAATTCTGTGATTTATGGACACGGAGAGGAAGGTTTGCTACAATGATTAATTAATCTAAAAGGTTTATAATATAGTATACACACGCATATAGGTAAATGTGATCGATACAATAAGCAAATCTTATACAATTTCCATAAATAAATAAATACGAATCTGCACACAAAGATTATACACCTAATTACGCATTGTAAAGAAATACTCTTAATATATATCACGCATAAGTAATACCATTTTAAAGGTGATATTATACAATTAATTACTTGTACAAGTATGGGTAATACACAAAATACCTCAATAAGTTAACCAAATGTAAAATTGAAAAATATTAAATATTAAATACACGTATTGTGCACAATTTAGATTACAGTTTGTTGAGCACAATGCGGTAGCTAAGTTAACAAATAACGAAACATATTTCGGAAATAATAAAATAATTCTCATGAATTGCATTCATCATGTAGGAATAGTTACACTTAATGAACATCCCTGAAATATAAATTGAGTTTTGCTATTTTACTTTGAATAGTAATAATTTGTTAAATGTTTAAAATATAGCCTGTTTCCTTATATAAACAAGCAATAATTATTCTATAATTCTATCACAATACCTAATATATATGTATATGGATAGGCAAAAAGCTATTTGAAAAACATAATTAAAGTTTAAATATTTAACCAAATAGTGCGAGAAAATGTAGGCAGATTTATAAAAATAAAGGAGGCTACAGTAATATATTGTAGCTTAATATCAGATACAATCCCAAGTGTCATGACATTATAGGTTTACCAATTAGTCTGACTGTCAATGTATTCCACAATGCCTTCCGTTCAATGGTCCAGTGGCTATATGCATCTCTGTCTGTATAATACACTTCTATAAACAATACCTGACTATAACACGAAGATATATTTAAAGGGTGGAGATGTCTGCTGTCAACAGAATACTGCCACAGTGTATTAAATTAGAAATAATATTAGTTTATAGTTGCTTTTATACGAGTGTTATACTACAATTACTAAACATAACTAATATCTTTTCTTGTCACATAATTTAATCAATTTTGCTGTATTCAGATAAAGTCACAATTTCACAGTAAAATAACAAACGCCGGTAATTTGATAAAGCTTTTCTATAGTAAAACGTCGAAATGTAGACAAAAGGGTATTCTGTGAATTATATTCTCGGCACAATCACATTCAAAACTTAAATATCAACTACAGCCTGTCGAACACTTTCCAGTGGAAAACATGTGGAAGTAACATAATTGTATGATGACACGCCCAAACATCTGATAATTATAACACGAGCTGCTTCACATGAATTATGGAATATAAGTGGTAAAAGTCATACAAGATAAACCCGACATAAATATTCAGTTTGTATTGTTTAAACTTTGGTTTTTTGGAAGTTGACTATAACCCAGAACAAGTGTTATACGCGTAAATTAAAATTTGGTTCTAAACATTGCTCAAATTTATAAATACCTACACCACTGAGGGACAGCAATACATTTTATATGAAAGTAGACTTCTCTGTGAGAATACAAATCTGACTTTAAAAAATGTCAAGGCTACTGCAAAGCTCAAAACAATATTCTTGAGCATATTTATAACTTGTTTTATTCTCAAAATTGACGTTCATGTGCTGTAGTTATAATGCGTTGTTTGTGTGCTGTGGCTATAAATTGAATATAACTTTAAAAAGAAAGTTTATGCCAAGTTGAATATTACTCTTATTCCATTACCGATTTATTATTGTGTGAAAGTAGTATAAAAATACTATTTATATGCAGACTTTATTCAATATAGTTTTCTACTTTCTTAAAGATTATACTTTATCGGCATAATCAGAGAAACTTACAATTATTGAGGGGCAACGGATGACCGTGCGACTGGTCATGTAACGTTTGGCTCTGAAAGAAAAGTATAACATATTAACTACTCAAAATGATTCGAAAATAATATATTACAAAGATTAATTATCTATCATATAAAAATGATAAGTCACCGATTTATATATATATATAGTAAGTATAGATGCAAGTCGTAATAACTGGAAATAGGCAAATAAAAATATGAGAAAAATAATTAAATAATAACATCAACTGACGGCTTGATAAACGTATAAACAAAATATATTTTGCATATTCTTACACGTTTTTATATATATTTGTTGACAAGTGTATTCACATATATGTATTTTACGCAGACAAATCATATACATAAACAATTTTTAATTTATTTCTTCGAAAATGAAATAAACTTAATATAAAAAGTAGGACTTAAAAACTATAATATAGGCGAAATATTTGTGGCATACATTACAAACATTATGTTATTATTTTAAAGGTTACAAAAAATATGTTAAAATTATATATAAAATACTTGGTATGTGCATACTTACAAATTATACAATTCAAAGGATTTCAATTTTAATAAATAAATATTTAGCAAATATAATGATGTTCAACGCAATTTCTTTCATTTTTCATTTCCGTATATCTACAATGAAATTTAGCATTAACTGACTTATTTTAAAATGAAGCAAGTTTTTACTCATTCATATGCAATGCAATCATTTTGTGCATAACTAACTATATATATTAATAATATGCATAACAATTTGTGAATTGTTGCCATGAACCAAACTGTTGCCAGTTAGTCATGAAATTAAAAAATTCTATATCTCGTCTACTTCATCAATTAAAATATATACAATTTCCAGTAATACCGGCAATAATACTAAAATTAAACGTAATAATATTTATATTTAATTCGTTTCAGTATGCAATTCCCTGCCTCAAATCTATGAACTCTATCTTACTCATCACCCCTTTTAAACAATAATATATTTAGATTTGCTGGAATTGTTTATTTTTATTTTCATAAATTTAGTTTTAAAATTTAGATTATTTTACTTACAATATATAATACTAAAATACCATTATTTATGTCAATGTATTATTGTTTAAAACAATATTTCAAGTTCAATTAAGTATCATTAGACTTCAAAAATTGTAACATCTTCATTCATCCAGTTGATACTTGCGGGGTTTAATAATAAGTTGTAGATCATGAATCTCTAAAAGTTCTACAGAATTATTTATAGGCGAACACATGACACTAATGCATACATTGTTTTACTATTTATAAAATAACTAGTTTCTCAAATATTGAAAACAAAAATTGTTTAACATAATAGTAATAAGATTTAGAGATACATATGTATAATAAAATATGTTCTGTGCAGTATATTGATCCTCAACTTAATCCCAAACTCTCATATATTCCGATAAACATGGCCGATAACAACGACCATCTGTTTGGTAATAAAGGCAACTTAGAAACATGAATGCTAAAAAGTGATTAAACTTTCCAGATTATTTATTGTTCTTTCATGTCCCTTTCTATCTTACATTTTTCTAAACCATTTTTTGTGAGAAATAATATATTAAAAAACCTCTTTATTATAGCCTTCGAAGTATTGACATTTCAATTAATATTATTATCAAAACATCACTGTTAACGATATACTGTCTACCAACTCATTAAAAACATATTGCAACATAATAAGAGAATGTAAATAATTCTATTTAAAACTTAAATTAAACTAATTAATTTTAAAAATATATTACTTAAATTAATCATATACAATGAAACAATAAATACGTAAATATGAAGTTGAATACAAATAGAAAATATTTTTATCAAAAAAAACAGTATTATTAAACAATATTATCATTATACACAACGGATAGCACATGAATGAATTCTAAGACAGCGACAAATTTAGACAGCAAGACAAAATTAATAAAGATAAAAGCAAACAAAAAACTATACATAAAATGGAACAAGAAACAAATAATAAGGATGAAAATGTGCAGACAATACATTTTATATTCCAGGCTAAAAAGTTGCAGATTTGTAAAAAAATGCCAGAAATAATTATAATATTGTATTTAGTAAATTCTTAGTACATACTATACTGAACACATAAAATGGAATAAATGGAATAGTACAAAAATATTTTTAGAATAGTAAAACAAAAGTGAGATATAATAAATTCATTTCTCATGAAAGACAGACGACACAGACAACAAATGAAATATGTACAACACTTTGAAATAAAACAGGAATTAAGAATAAAAGGTTGATTAAATCAACGATTGCTTAAAGCTAACATTATTGCTTACATTAAAGGAATATATAATAGATCATAAAAAGTTGAGAAAATAACCTAATTAGATATCTCCTTAAATCTTCAAATAAAACTAAATATTTCTCGTAATTACAAAATATATTAATACGCATTTTTAATACGTAATCCATATAAAATACAGCAAACATGTTATAGATAACATTAAATTTTATACATTCCGCATTGCTTTTGAAATGTTAATCAAACTATAATCCGAATAATGACGTTTTTTTTAATAAATCAGTTGCATATATCAGATTATGCCTCTTCGTGCGATTAATGAAATATTTAAGACTGTTAAAAACTAAATAATACAGTAATTCAGTGACAGGAATATAATACCCCGTCATGATATAACACAGAATTATTAACACAGAATTATTTTGTAAGAGTAATATAAAAAAGATAGAAATTCAATTACTCTAATGTAAAGATATAGCTATGACGATGAATGTGTAATATGCAGGTCCGAAACGGTACAACAATGAAAAGAGGGCGTTTTAAGTAAGAGAGGAGATGGGGAGAGTACAGGTACAAGACAAAGGTCGCTTGGAGTATAGTTTACCTCGTGTGCCATGGTGCTACTTAATTGCTGAAGTTTGTTATGGAACTCTTTCACATCCACTTCTGACATACCTGGAAATAAGAAGAATATAAGTTTAAGATTTGTGGAATAAGCCCCTTTTATTATTTTGACCCAAACATGAATTAAATATATTAAACAGCCGTTAAAGTATATCACACAAATAAAATAAAACAAAAAAATCACACTCAAAATTTTTGTTTTAATATATATCTTTAATTTTTAAACCAACTAAAAACGAGAAACAGTGAGTCGATATTAACCTATACTTGCAATTTGCAAAAAATAACTTTTACAAATAAGTTAAAATCATAAATTCATGAAAGAAATCGTCTCTTATTAACAATACTCGGACCCACTTATCAAAATTCTACATAAACCTACTTCTGAGTCAGAAATTAAATTCAAATGTTATAAAGTTATAAAAACAGTTGCAAGCTGTTTTTTTTTTGTGTGTTTTTGTTTTTCAGAATTCCTTTTAAGACTTTAGGTGTTTTGACATTTACCTCTGATTATAATATACAATTTGCGGACAGATTTGGGAATTAAAAGTGAACAGAAATCTCCGTATACAAGAGTAGGACTCGCTACTGAAACACGCGACCACTTCAGTGCACCTCAAGTGGAAGTCCGAAGCCAAATAGATCGGTTTGGAGACAACTTTATGGATGCCAGAGAAAATAAAAGCAGCCTGGTTGTCTCCCAAACATGTCAAACTAACACTTTATCACTTTTATTCTGGAAATAAATCATAACATTATATTCAGGAGAGAAACAAAAGACAATATACTGGAAATTGTGTCCAAAAGCTGTGCGGGAATAATAAAAAACAGTCAAATAAATAGAAAAATAAAAATTGTTAAAAATAGTAAATAATATTTTCTATTATTCTGGATCTATCCAGTCAAAATAAAATTAATTAATTGAACTGTTTATAAAATATTGGTATAACTTCGCATTTCATTGATACACCTAAATATCACATTTACACTACTTACGAATACCATGAGCCAAATACAAAGATTAAATTAGACATTTTAACAACTCATTTAAATATTTTTTTATATATGAAAAAGTCACAACACCGTTTGATAAACAAAACAATGCACGAAAAGTTAAGCTGTAAATGTGCGCCACTAACGCGCTCAATGCTAAATTCTTAATGAATGCCACACAATCATAATGCACGAACCCAAATTAATCCACTGTTGTGCCCCATCTTTTTTGTTGTGCATAAAATAGGTACAGATATCATTTTAACTGCTCCCATTATAGCTTTTGTTTCTTTAATTGACAAAATACATAGTTAGGGAAATAATGAACAAGTAAGTGGCATAATCGACCATTTTAAATTATTTCAAACCAGGAAAAGTTCATTACACACAAAGGCATATTGTTGAAGGACGAATTACTAATCATAATATATATAACATAAAAATCACGCAAAACCTTTTCTATCATAAAGCAATTCTTATTTTAATATCAACTTAATTGATAACACTGTAATTACTAATACTTCCTAAGTGAAAATATATTAATTTATTCGACAATTTGTACCTAACTTGAGGTACATGATCCAGGAGGTTGGGATTATATCTGTAGATTGTGTACTTATTGATTGTGTAGTACACAAGTCAAGATCCATCAGGGGCGCATACTCTACCATACATACGATAGACAATAGCATACCTACACTGTGTACCAAGTCGACAGACTATATCAGAGAACAGAGAGAACGACTCCCCCCAGCAGAGAGAGTTCTAGCATCCATTAGTCTGATTAGTATAACAGTTATTATTGTTACTGTTTAGAAGAACTCCTTAAACCTAACTCTTCCAGGTACAACTGTACAAATCGTCAAAGAGGGGCAGGAACGCAATTTTATTCATCTTCCAGGGATACACAAATTTATGTGAAGTAAATCGCAAAAACTGGAACTATAAATGTTTGCATATAATTGACTTCCATAATCTGAGTATATTAACCAGGGAAGCTATAGACAGAAGTGGTAAAGTCCAAAGAGAACGGGACTAGTTTCTGAGAAAGCTAGCCAATTAAATTAAGCTAAAGCCTTGATTCAATTTGTCATAAGAAGTAGACAAACCTTCATGCTGGTAGACTGGTCTTGTGTATATATTCAAATTTTCGTCGCGCCTGACTAAAAAATTGAATTTGTTTAGATCGAGTATATTATATATACTGTTATTTTGCATATTGTACTTTATGAATGCAGTTAAATAGAACCAACGAAATAAACGTCTGATGGGAATTTATATCAATTTAATATACGTATCTGTCCACTTACTTACTGCAGCCAATAAAATAACGTAAGACTAACATTCAAATAATTGCTGTACGTATTTATAAATTGTATATACATAGGTTATAGACATCGCACTCAGTAAATATCAAATCAGTATTTGTATACCATTTAACTTTTCTTCGCAATTGTTTTTACGTTATACTATGATGGAAAGATATTTTCAGGAGAACTTAGTGTTCTGGAATAATTCTCAAATCATAAACATCTAAAAGACTTGAAAACATCACAATTTAAATGATTCAATGACCCTTAACTATTTATCACTGTCAATCACTGAGATATATATATATTATAGCATGCTTTTAATGCCCCATTTTACACCACACTGTGCCGTTAATATTCTACCACATTTAATCCTGGCTTACTTGTTATATATTTCATTATAATTCACTAAGATTTTAAACAGCGACTAAATTAATTCATTTTGTACAGAAAATTTCAATGCCATATATATCCTTCTTGGTTTTAGATATATTTATGAAAACCTTAAAGAAATATAAATATTAGTACATTCTTCCAATTAAGCATACTGAGAATTAACTCAATAAAATCTCTGCTATACCGAAGTCAATTCCCTTCTCTATAACTGGTAAGGAATAAAAGCCTCAAAAAATAATTCCCCAGAAGAGATATCATAATATGATCATTCCGGGGGGTGGCGCACAATTGTCGTGTAACTGATTGAAGAAGCAGATAAGAGTGTGAGTATGTGCAGTTAGTGTTACATAGTGTGGTGTACCTAAACAGATTGGATATCTGAGCAGAGAGAAAAGTAAGTACATTTATAGAAACTACCGGTTGCATCCTCGCATCGATAGAGTATATAAATAATAATAAAAAGGCCAAGTTCTAAGAGGGGGTGATAACTTAATTGTGATATCAAGTCGAGCGACATGCTTCAGTCTGTTCTTCATTCGTGATACACTCGGCTCGAAGATGGTTACAATAGTCGAGTGTAGGCCGGGCGCAAAGAGTTAATACCAAGCCGACATACTCGAATGCCGACAAGCCTCGACGGTAAAGAACTTAGACCCCTCCAAGAAACTAAATAACTCGAACTAGCGATTTACAGTGTAGATCTGACCAGACTGGTATAATCATAGACGCCTCAATGTCTTACATAGATCGGCAGTTATAATAATATGATACCATGGCCGAACATATAAGAGCAATTTGAGCGGTGAAAGATCTCAAGAGAGAGAAACTAGGCATACATGATTATTCAAATGACAACATCCGCCATCCACACACTTCTGCTCGATCAGAAGCAGTCAGAAAGAAAAACAAGCCACTGCGCACCCCCCCCTTCCCACATATCTTTCTATCACCTTCGTTCGACGCATTCCAAAATATGGATGTCATCCCACGTCCGCCCAGAGAGAGTCAGATCTATCTTTGAGAGGAACGAACTCAGTTGAGAACAACACTAGGAAAGAGGAAAGGAGAGGAGGAAACTGACAAAGCGATGCTTGCAGCGTGCAATCACGATTACCTCAGTTTAATGGTGAATATTAGAAAGAGTAGTAAACCCCCTCCTCATCTTATAATAGCAAACCGGCTTGTGGAAGGATAAGGCGAGGGGGGGGGGGGTGGAGGGTGGATTCAGACCGTAAGAGAGAGTTATAAACCTACCAATCAATAATCGATTCAACTTCAATGTCGCCATTCATCCAGTAATGCTACAATGCCATAATGTAAACTGTACTTCTAATCTAAACAGTATAGTGAAGCAAGTCGAATCAAGCAAAAATAAAGTCACAGTTCCGGCCAGCTGAGCGACAGATTTAGCTGAGCTTCATCTTAGTCCACTGAGCAAATCGGATCGGCGTCTATAACTCAGACTCAACACAATAGTTGGCGCCTCCTCCCAACTCAGGCATACTGAGGCATCGTAGACTAAGACTAGAACAACCGTTGACGGTCAATGCTGTACAATAGAGATAGAGAAAGCAAGAGAAAGCTATGGTGCAAAAATGCCTATCTAGATGAGAGAGGAGAACTTCAACATCATATTATGTGTGCAACAATTTGGGTCGGAACAACACATACTTGAGCAACTTGCCCAAGTTGACCTGCGAGTCAGGAAGCCTGGCATTATAAGGAATAATCTTAATACTAATTAGCTAAACATAAGCTTATTGTATACTATCTGCGCTATATCTGGGCAATATACTCCAATATATAGAAGTGGTCATATTCATACCCAGTATAAAACAATCTATACAGCAAGAGAATTCTCCCAAGTCCCTATAAGACACAAATACCTACTTTGTTAAATAATAATCGAAACAATTCCCATCTCGATCGACAAATATGAGCAGAGATAGATCATATGGAGGCAATCTATATAGCGAGTTAAAGAGAAGTTTGTTAATTCGGTAAAACGATCAATTCATCAGTATAATGGAGCCAAGCATCTACATATATATATTTTTTTATCGCCAAAAATGGCAAAAAGCTGGTTAGCTACAGACAATTAAAAAATATATAAATTCATTCAAAC
>JAYRBW010012576.1:0-13208 GCA_036023295.1 Invenusta paracnida | reverse complement strand
AAATAAAAAGGTTAGCTTTGATTTTCAAAATGTTTATTATTCTTGTTTGTTTGATTGAAAAATTGAATATAAAAGAACTTTTCATTATAAGGAATTTGTTAACCAAATAAAGCTTTAAAGGGAAACTATTTGGTTAGCAAATTCCTTATAATGCAAATTTCTTTAATGTTCAATTTTGTTATCAAACAAACAAGAATAATAAACATTTTGAAAATCAAAGCTAACTTTTTATTTCACTTATTTGAAGGTTTGAACGAATCTATGTTATATTGTGAAATTATTTATTTTTTGTATGCTAACTAACCTTTTGCCATTTTTGGCGATAAAAATATTTCATTTAACAGTCAACTATCAATTATCTTGAAAGTTGATGGTACTTATTTACACTCATCATGATAGTGACTGCAAATGGGTAAACTCACGATCTTACATGGTAGTGACAATCATGCTATCATTCATTTTATAGTGATATCATTGTTTTACGCATGATATCATCGTTTTAAGCATGATATCAACGTTTTAAGCATGATAGGTATAAGTGAACCCACTGATCCGCCATAGCTTTAAACATTTCTAGAACACTATAAGTAAGACGTAAGAAAAAAAATTTGACTGAAGGCATGAAAAGCAACAGTAGTGCAATTTTCCCCTTATGACAAATGAATCATAATATGGAAATGATGTCTTCTTCGCTGACGAGTGCGTGGTTTACGGGGATAGCCGAATGAACACTGTATTTTGGGCAAAAGACAACCCATACTTTCATGAGCAGGTGAAGCGGTACCCTCCACGATTGATGATTTGGTGTGTAATATCATCAACCCATCATATTGGACCATTCATTTGTGTACGTGTCTACACGACGGATTCCTATCTGTAATCATTAAGAAACCAATTCCTACTCGAACTACATGCTATCAACATTCAAAATACTTTTTTTGGAAATGCCGATCTCACTACTCAGCCAGATATTTCTTATTCTAAGTTATTCTGAAAAATAATGTTAAAGAAAACTAGTTTCGAAAGATGACATTTTCAATTTAGCAGCACTTGTCTGTCCAAAAGTGAACCAGGACAAAGAGCTTCTTGGACATATATCACAAAAAACACGAAGACGACATTTAAAACGTAAAGGAACTATCAACTTGTAATAGTTTGTTGTATGTTGATTTATGTTTTTTGTTTTTTGTTTTATACCGCACTTCTTGTACGTTGTAGGTATATTTAGAAATACATACTTAATTTACTTTGAATGTTTAAAATGAGGATCACAGGTAAAGATGAGGAATCCAGGTTATTATCTTTCTAATAATAGGCTAGCTGATCTTATGAAAGATTTTCACATTCGAAATCATTGGCTTTTACTTTTGAATACAGTTGTGTATTAAAAATGTTTAATTTATACTATATCAAAACAATGAAAAAATATAGCCATAATATTTATAATATAAAAATTAATATATGTATATAATTCCAAATCACATGTATTTAGGATATATTACCAGATAATAGCCATACTTACAACCTTACCTCGTACCTTATTTTATATGCCTAGTTAAAAAATCAACTTTAAGACATAATTAATTTGATAATTTTAAAGTAGTCTTTCATATACGTAGATAATTTGTATAAGAAGTATCTTAATAGTTATACTATTTGATGTATACTAAGATACTGTTTGTTATATATGTTTATATATAATTTCATGTAAATAGATACTTTGTACAGTAGAATTCGCCTATATTGAAGTCTGAAGGGCCAGGAAAAAAACTTCGGTATTAACGAACTTGGCGTTTTTATGGGAAGAACTCTGTTTGTCATATAGTATATTTATGTAACACGAATTTTAACTAATATTAAAACAGTGTTTTTTATTATAAACACTGGAATAAACAATGATTTCTAGTATAATGAGTGAATACAAAAACACACCAGCCGTGATAGAAACTAAAACAGGGTAGATGAAAAACAAACGGTTTTAGAAAACACATCGGATATATTAAATGGAGCTTGTATTTATACAAGCTCCATTTTTGCCAAAATTGTTGATTTTAATTGGCTGTTTTGTCATAATGTGTACGATTGCTGGCAAGAGAAACAAAGTGAATCCTGGAAACTTTAATTGGCGATCGAATTTCAATTTTTATTGGTCTAGTGGCACACAATAAATGTACTTTAGAGAACCTAGTTGAAATACATTATTACTTGCCTGTCCCGCCAGCTGGAAACATAACAATTGATTTATAACCACACTTTGCATGCAAGTAAATCTGCTATACTTCGTATGTATGAATGCATTGTATGTAGCTACTACATACTAGGTGCAGTCAAAATAGTGCTAAGTAAAATTACCGATAAAACCCGAAACTTCGATATAGACGAACAAATAGTTGGAGGGACAAAAATAACCTCCATATAAGCAAATTCTGGATATAGGCAAACTCGATTAACATATAAAAGATAGAAAGAAAAATCGAGACATTTGAAAAACCTCGATATAGGCGAATTCTACTGTATTGAGTAATAATGTTAATACATGTTAAATTGGTTATAATATAATTGTTTAAAATCCACCCTTCTAATATTCTTGATCGTAACCTGTTCCAATTAAGCTTAGTTAGTAAGTCACGTAACCTCTCTATTTGCCTTATGCGCAGAGTTGCAGTAACAGCCCTACTCTGTGACCGATTTCCGCCCCGACTCCACATCTTTCGTAACTACGATCCGCCCATTTGCTCAGCCCATCTCTGCTCTAAGGACAGCCCTCTAACCAGTTTTGCTCCTAGTGGCCCCGTCTTTGAACCTGTCAGTCCACCACATGAGCAGGTCTGCATTTCTATTACTAACCTACTTTTCCGTTGTCTTTCTATACTTTTATCGTCTTTCGTCATTATCTTTTTAGTTTATGATTTATTACTGTCCCTCAAATTATTCTTTTATTTTTGCACATATATGTTTTTTTGTTTTTTTTTATTTTTGCACCTTCTTTTATTTATCTACATGGTTTTTCTTCTATTTTCTTAGTTTTCTATTTATTTGCATATCTTTATTCGTTCTAATCATTTTATAACTTTTTCGCTTTTTTTAAATTTAAAATTTCTACTTTTTTTCTTCTTCCTTTTAACAAATTTATGATTTTGTTTGAGTCATTGTTAGCTGAAATTCTCGGATATCTGATATTATTTCTAATGAAATTTTCTTGTTACAGTACAAATTATTTCTATTTTATAAAATACTAATAATGTTGTAGTATTACATAAAGCAAAATTGTGTTCTCGTAATATGTTATATCAATCTATAAATCTTGTTTAATAGTGCATATTACTAAAATCGTATGCATTGTGCAGATTACATAATATATAGTTCTTAGCATTATCGCTTTAAAATAATTGAGGATTATTTTATTACTTTATTATTGTTTGTGAAGTATGTACATACATTTATTCCTCACATTATTTGGACAATTTTTAATATTGAAGTTGGAGGGGCGTAATATGTGTAATATTTACCGAATTAGAGGATTTCAGTTTCGTAGTTTAATAATTCATGTTAAAAAATGTATGGTGAATGTTTATCCAATATGTACCCAATTCATTATCTGTTGTATCTTCAGATCATTTTCTGGTGAAGTTAAATGTTTTTTTTACTAAAACGCTCATACTTTTTTTATAAGAGTGTATGATAAGTTGTCTGGCTTTTCTTTTTATTTGGATCTTTATTTATTTATATATAAATATTGGTTCAAATTTATTTGTTAGTCACATTTACCTACATAATTCATTAAAATCATATGATATATGAGTGAGCAAAATAGTTTTCCAGATTTTGTTATCATTCGAAAATTTATATTAATAGAAATGTTTAAAACTAATATTTTACAGAAACTGATATATCTAATAGTTGTATTTTTTATTTTACTAATTTGATATTTTACTACATTCTATAAATATTTTTTGACATAATATGTAAAAATTGCCCAAATATTATATATATATTTGTTATTTATTAATAGGGCTGATTAATCTGTTCCCCTCCATCTGCCCATCCATCAGCTGGTATGGAAAGCAGCTCGTGCTACAGGGGCTGCTCCGACATTCTTCCGAGCCTGTGGTCGATTCCTTGATGGTGGTCTCATGGCCAACAACCCTACCCTGGATCTTCTCACCGAGATCGAGGAGTACAACCTGTCTGAGCATATCAAGGTGAGAATGACAGTTCTATATAGATTCGATTATGGTAAAAGTACGTAGTCTAATGTCTTACTTTTATCAGTCTTTTATTATATATATTTGTTTTATTCATAATTCTCTGTGTTGTTTTTTTTATATAATTTTTTGTATTATCGTTACATACATTTGTCTTTGATTTATATATAAAGTTCTAGATATGACATTTAATTTTTTAACAAGGGAGGGGACAAAGGATGTTTTAGTTACCAGTTTCTAATAAGGTACTTAAATTTCTTCCTGGTACAATGCGCAGAAAATAAATAATAAAAAATTGTATATTTACATTATATTTACACATATTGCAGAATTTAGCGTTTTAGATTTCAAGCATTTTGAAGAATTTGAATTGAATCCTCAAAATTGGAGGATTTACTTTAAAAAATTAACATTCAATGCTTTAATGTATTAACTATGCTCTATGATAGTTTTACTTTTCTAAATAATTAGTAAATGTATTAATTAATTATCATAGTGACTATTTAACTAGAACGGGTAGAAAATCCTAATACACTATTTAGCTGACATTCATTTTTATATTGTATATTTTATGTACCATAATGAGAAATGGAAAGTTATATTAAATATATATATTCCTTTAATTAAGATTTTAAATATCAAATGTTTTCCGATTGGCAGAATAGTTAAACTTCAGTGGGATATTTTACCAGTTACGGCTAAATAACCGCTGCAATAGAACATGTATTTGAAGTTTGTAATTAAATTATATCTAAATACCTGGCTATAAATGAATATAACATATTTTATTTCATTTTAACTTATTTTCTTTTTGCTATTTCACTCATACTTTTATTGCAATTTTTATCATAGTTTCTCAAAATTGAGCTGTACAACTCTTGCTTTATTTTTGACTTCAATTTACATTTATTTGCGAAAATATGTATTTTAATTTAACAGTATAATCATTTACTTTTGCAGACTGTCATTTATTTGAATGATATTTAACGCACATTAGATAGTTTCAGTTTCACTATTCCTTATTTTTCTATCTTAACTATAATATGACATATGTGAAAATGCTATATTATTGATTACATCGTTTGTATTTTACTGTATTTTTACTATATTTTAATATTTAGTATAAAAATATTTAAAAATTTTACTGTATATTTCTATACTTGTCTATTAGATATTATTTTTCTCTATTGATAATATATATGTTTTTTATGACAGTCATCAATGATTCAAAACGATTAAGTGCTTAAATGTAAATTGCCTTGTAAAGACTTACCTACACCGAACACGTGCGGCGCTACACTGCGCTACGTGTCGATAATTGAATAGCATTAAACCTTTCGGGGTTTTGACGCGTTGTACTGCGCTGCACGCGGCGCTTTTTTCAATATAAATTTCTCCATTAATTGTAATACTATTAAACTTTTTTTGCGTGCCGCGCTGTGTTACACGTGTTTTGGTATAGATAGCCCTTAGCCGACTGAATTCGCTAATTTTATCTAAAAATGAGCGATTTTGTACAAAAGTTAGGCGATGCCTTTTAATTATGTTTTCCGCAGTTGCTGTAGCTGTGGTATTTATTTGTTTTTTCATGAGTAGTTCAAATGCGTTTTTAACTTGCAAACAACGGGTAATGAAATTGAAAAGGATAACACCTACAAGAGACACCCGAAGTTAAAACATTTAAATTTATAATTATGCCAGCATAAATCTGGGAAATTCATTATTGAACTGAAAAAAAAATTCAAATAAGTAGTGTGCTTATTGACATTAATGATGTTTTTATTCCAACTAAACAGGACCCTGAGGCCAAGTTGATTCAGCCAGGCATCGTGGTATCTTTAGGAACGGGACGGATTCCTGTCGAAGAGGTTAGTCGGATAGACGTCTTCAGGCCCAACAATCCTGTTGAGATTGTCATGTCTGCCCTGGGAATGACCTCTTTAGGACGGATTCTTATCGAGATGGCCACTCTTTCTGAAGGTGAGGAACCTTTCCTACAAACTAGGCAGAGGAACATTTAATATGCATTAGACTTATTCGTTAATATTGTAAAAATTGCTTAAAAATCGAAATATCTTACTCTCGTTTTCATTTAAAATATAAATCATTTTAATAAGTAGGTGGTTATATTAATTTATTATTAAAAGATGATAGAAAGTATAAATACCTAGGCCAATCTTAGGCACGAAAAATAATGTTATATTCTTTAAAATTTAGGCAATTTTTTTGTTTCTTAGAGCGAGGGGATGAAAAAAGCAATAATCGAGTTTTTTTACTTCAACTCCGGTTTAAAACCATGATTGCAGAATCCACTCTTATTTCTAAGATGAATCAAATAAAACAAATCAACATGATCATACTCCATTATTTTTAGTTTAATTGATTTAATTATATTCCACAAATGATGAATGCGCCTAAACCGTTTATGTAAATATATTGCATATAAATATCATGTATCCACTTCTGACCGATATATAAAGAATTAGATTGGACAATCAAAAGAAAAAACAAAGGTTAGTAGTAAAGGGGGTGGAGCACTATAACAAAGAACTCTCTCCACCCACTCTATTGCGCTGAGTGTGGGGGCTTATAGGTGCGTGTGTATATATGGATCCATATTGAAATTTAAAAGTGCTTTGCATTTAAAAAAAAAATGTCCGTGCCATTTAAATATGCAAAAAATTGTTTCATTACGGGAAGATTTTAGAATTATGTCGGATGACAATTTTACAAAAATAAAAGTATTCGCGCGAAAATTAAATTTGAAAATGCGTGGGAATTTTAACGATTAGTGATTAAAACAAAACACTTTCGCGCGTCATTCAAACCCGTTTGGCAGGAAAATTATGTGACTATTGTGAGCATACATGCACCGACTTAAACAAGTAAGGTAGCGATTCCCATATAATTAATTTCATTATGGCATTTTCCATTCGATTAGAGTATTCCCTATTAAACAGGGGTGTCTAATTACATACTACAGCTCCATTTCCTTACAAAATAATAATTGCGCCCGGTTTCTGTCAGACTGCTACTCTCTGCTTCCGGTTGAGATAGAACCCATGAATTTAAATGAGTAACAATTATTCACAAATTACATATTTACTACTTGTCTTAAATTTCAGTAGTATAGCTGTGATATAACCGTATTTTGTAAAAATCAATAAATTCCTAAATAATATCTCTAAACTCATTAATCCCTAAACGTATATTAAGAATTCTCTAAAAGTATGATAACAATTCCTTAAACTCTTAAATAATTCCTTAAAGGTATGTTAAACTTCTAAATGAATCCCTAAATGTATGTTAAGAATTCCCTAACGTTATGCTAAAAATTGCCCAAACGCCTAAATGATTCCATAGGTACCCCATGAATTTAAATGAGTAACAATTATTCATAAATTATATATATGTATACTTCTTGTGTTAAATTTCATCTGTATAGCTATGATATAACCCTATTTTGTGAAAATTAATAAAATCCTAAATGATTCTCGAAAAGTATGCTAAAAGTTTCCTAAACATAAATGATTCCCTAAAATTGTGTTAAAAATTCAACTACCATAAGTAAAAATAACATGTTTATCCGTTGAAACATGTATTCTTTTATAACAAGCAGAATATCTAACTACAACATCTAACGTTTACATGACAGCAGAAGCATTAGAAAATGTATCTTGGATAACCGGGCATCATCAAAGTTAAGACAGCCATAATAGAGATAAATGTTTCATTAATTCTCCTCGTCAGATGTATAGTTCTCCTCTTGCTCTGTATTCTATTCATCAATATCCACCTCCCTTCTAGTTATTTTACCGACAGTTTCATGCACTTGATTTTTCCACATCCATCAAATTCCTTTGATTGCCTCCTCCAAAGTACAGTTCATAGTAGCACGATTACTGCTTATTTTCTTCAATTCATTAAAGTGGGTATAATGATGTATTAATGTTTTATTTATAAACATGGAATGCTTATTTTCCAGTGTATAACTAAAGAGAGATGGATATGCGCCTAAGACATAATGCTCGTATGAACTATAAGCTATGTCTGGAAAAACCACCATTGTTGAGAATTTGCTTCGGAATCGTGATATACTATTTAATAAGCATCTCCTACGCATTCACTAGTTCGGGGGTTCACAATACAAGCCGCCGGTTGACTTGAAAAGATAGATTGTCATATATTATGGTGTTCCTACAGCAGAAACAATACCTCTCATCAAGCTGTTTGATATTGTCGTCATTTATAACTTCATAGAAGAAATAAAATCATTGACAGTTATAACCTCTCTATTTACAAGAATGGTTCATCACCAATCTTGCTTTGCAATAACGATGACACAAAATATGTTCAAGGCAGGTAAGAAATTGCGCACACAATCGCTTAATACTCAATACTTGGTTATTTTTAAAAACCCACGTGACTTCAACCAAGTGAGTCATCTCGGACTTTAAATGTTCCCTGGGAATTCTATATTCCTAACTTGTGTTATCAAGAAGATTGTTGCAGACAACCCCTACTTCTATCTATTTATCGATTTCCACCAGCTGACATCTGACTATTTACGAGTGCGAAGTCATATTCTACCAGAAGAGAAACAGCAATATGTGTATCTAGCGCGTAACCAGGTCATACCTAATTAAGTGGGAATAAAAACTGAATTAATTTTAAATTTTTCCGATAAATGGTTGCGCTTAGGGAAGACGAGTATGAGAAACACAAAAAGAATAGTGAATCAATGCAAGAGAAATCTACAAGTGAAGTGGAACCAGATGTAGCCCATAAATTGTATGCTTACAACCTCAACCAAGAAATACCAAAACGGAAATTGGAGGAAGAAGCAGCTGAATTACCCTCAAGTCCACCTCCACAAACTGAACCTGTACATACACCACAGTCTGACAATTTATTTAGACAGGCAGTTAACACGTTTCCCAAACGCAAAATTATAAATGGGATGACCAAGGCCGTATTTTTGTCTGGATGGCAACAAAATCGACACATCTAATATATTGGACTTAGTGCGGTAACTGTTGATAGTAGAATAAAGAAAGCTCCACCAAATGGCTGGTAACAATTTGAAGATGATCTACGCCTCATGAATGTACCACAATATATTATGAGGGCTGACAAGCAGGTAATACCAAGGCCACCAGAGCAACACCCATCGCCACCGGACTGGCATGTGTCAAAACCACACAAGCACCAGTACCAATGGTACATCAACCCACGCCATTCAATGAACGTTTATTTGGTCACGAGGGAGATGGCTCATAAATTTATACGAGATATCTCACTCATATCTATATGTTTTAACTTTGATAATGCACGGCTATCCGAAGATATATTTAGTAATGCTTCTGCTGTTATGTAAACATTAACTGTTGTACTGAGATTTCCTGCTTGTTATAACAGAATATGTTTCTATGGATAAACTTTTTATTTTTACTTAGATACTTATGGAAACATTTAGGTGTTTAGGGAATTTTCAGCATACCATTTGGGAATTCTTAGAATATATTTATGGATTAATTTAGGAGTGCAGCATACCTTTAGGGAATCGTTAGGAAATTTTTTAGTATACTTTTAGGGAGTTATTTTGGATTTTAGGGATATTATTTATGAATTTATTAATTTTCACAAAATACTTTTATATAATAGCTATACTACTGAAATTTATGACAAGTAGTATATATGTAACTTATAAATAATTGTTACTCATTTAAATTCATTGGGTTCCATCTCAACCGGAAGCAATTAGTAGCAGTCTATCAGAAGCCGGCGCAATTTTTATTTTGTTAGGAAATGGAGCAGTAGTATGTAATTAGACGCCCACGTTTAATAAAGAATACTATTATCGAATGTAAAATGCATAATCGAAATATACACCTTTAATTATATGGGAATCGCTATCTTACTTGTTTAAGTCGGTGCATGTATGCTCACAATAGCCAAATGGGTTTGAATGACACACGAAAGTGTTTTATTTTAAAAACTAATCTTTAAAATTCCCAGACATTTTCAAATTTATTTTTCGCGTGAATACTTTTATTTTTGTAAAATTTTCATCCCGCATAATTTTAAAATCTTCCGTAATTAAACAATATTTTGCGTGTTTAAATTATTGTTGCTATTCTGTTTGGGTTAGGGTTGGGGTTGGAGGTCCACCTTCTCTTACTACTATGGTCAATTTTTTAAATGGCCACGGTCGATTACATCTATTGTATAAAAACAATGTTATAAAGTAAATACTCTAATAAGCTTATTCAATTGTTATTTATTTTACTAAACTTATATCATTAAATAGCCCTCCTTCCATACATTAATGAAATTGTAATTTTACATAATATTAACTTAACTAAAACTTTTAAAGTACCAATTGTTTGAAAAACTAGAGATACCCCTAGTCAAAATATGTGTACCTCAAGTTGGGTTAACAAATCACCGACTCGGTCGTAGTTGAAGTGTTTAACCTGCGACTTACTTTGATCATACCAAAAAAACTAGACTATATTATATAGTTTTCGACCATGGTCGCGATAAAAAAATCTTCCAACCGACTTTCATCACCTCAACCTTACTATGTACTATGGCTATATTCATTTAAATGTATATATATATATGTATATATATATATATTGGATTAAATGTATATTATACGTTTTTATTATCTTATTTCCTATAATAAGCGTATTTTTTGTGGAGTAAATACGTTATATATTATATATACTAATTTATCACACTGACCGCCTATTTTTTTCATGTTTCTTATTTTGTTACCTCAATTTATTAATTTATTAACGTATCAATATATATTCTTTCAAATTTATACGATTAATCTAAACAACTGAATAACATTTTTATGAGAATTGAAAATCTATATATTGTATTTGATAGTTTTTCAAATTTATTTACTGTTTTTTTATTGATCAAAAACTGTATTCCACCCACATGCATCTATGACGTGACTTTTTTTCAGGTCGCGTTGTTGACCGAGCACGGGCCTGGTGTCATTCCCTGCGTACCCCCTTCTTCAGATTTTCTCCACCAATTAGCGCTGACCTGCCCCTTGACGTCACTGACAACTCAACTTTACTACAGATGCTCTGGGAGGCACAGGTCTACACTACGCACTATAAACACAGAATTCATCAGCTTGCCAATCTCTTATAGTTTCCTTATTTATATACTTGGTTTGCCTTTAACCAATATTTTTATGATGAGCTTCCTATGCATATATAATATACAGGCATTTTATTGAATAATTAGTACCTATTACAGGAAATATTGTCTCGTCTTCCATTTTGTTTTAATTTTTGTATTTGGAAATAGTATTTAGAAATTTTAATTGTCAATTTTGACAATGCTTACCATAATATTTAAAATATAATTTTATGCATTATCAACTATACACTAGATACGTATTTCAATTCCATTTTAAACACGTCATTATTATTATAGACAAGGCTATTTATACTTATAATCAAGTACTCTAATTATTTTTGGCATTATCATTTTTGCAATAATACTTATACTGTTATGCATTGTTTCACTATATATTAGTAGTTGGTATCTATATTAAAATACATTGTATAACATTTGTATTTTATCAGTCTCTGACAAATTATCTGCTTTATTAATGCTTCACTTTCTTATGAAACTATATAATTCGAAATACCACTTTGTAATTCTGATATGTTAATGGTGTTATGTAATTATTTTTTACTGATGCAAAATGAAATCTATATTTAATATATATATCTTAAAGGTTAAAAATATGATTCTCTTTATTTATATATTCAATGTATTTTACTTTTTTTTCTTGATAGCGTTATATATAAACAAATGTACAGTTTTCTTTGATTTACATAGATCTCATACTAACTACGTAGATTTATTTGAAATGTTTTTTAAAACTTATTGTTTTTGCATTAATTATATTTCTATTACTTTTGAATTATATACCCTTTTCATTGTGATCCCTTCAGAATTTTGAATTTTACTTTTACCATGCGGTTTTTCTTTGTAATTGTCAGTGATAAACTAAATATATGGAACATGAATGTTTAGTTTTTCGCATATTAAATCTGCTTTTTATAGTTTATATAATATTTAAAGAAACCAAGCTTAAATTATATTATGTTATATGTATTTCATAAATATAAATTTAATTATTTCAAAAATTTATATATTTTTATTAATTTAAAAAATCTACTTAAACAATTAAGGTATGTCAATTGAAAAAGTATATCAAAATATTTATGTAAGTTATAATCCTATCAAATACATTGATATACTATCAGGAATTTTTTGTATACTTCAATTGACAAATATGTAAAAGAGGCTTTCAGACTAGAAAAATGCAATTTGGATTTGAGACTTGGTATAGTAATTGGAAACAAAATCTGAGCTGGAAAATTTTCTGAAATATTTAATAGAATTGGTGTGTTTATTATATATACCAAGATTTTCTCCAAATATTGCTCGATGTTGAATTTTTTAAGAAAACCTTCAGTTTGGTGTCGTGTTTGAACTCAATGACTTAGGTACTTACTTTTCTTATTCCTGTTTCGCAACAACACCACTATGATCTTCTTAAAGTTAGGAAAAAATGGTTTAAAAGATATTAGGGTTAAATAGTTGGAAGGGGAAACATTTATAAATATAGTTAAAAAGAATCAGTAGGTAAGCAAGATGATTGGCCAGTTGGGTGAGGGTGACTGCATTAGCTGAGTGAGATAGAAAATGCAGATGAATGAAATTTTATCACTGAAAAATAATTATTTTACTGGGGTAAAATCAATAGTGTAAACAGCAGCCATTTCTAGGGTTCTCGTTTTAAAAAATGTTCTTGTAAAATGGTTAAACGTTGCACTGCTTGTGGGTGTAATAAAGTATTTGGAGATAAAAGCGACCTGTACCCCGATTTTAAACTTCGATTACATCATTTCCCAAATCATGTGAAGAGGTAAGTTTAATATGTTGATAATTAAACTATTA
>JAYRBW010012565.1:0-13208 GCA_036023295.1 Invenusta paracnida | reverse complement strand
CACCGGACTCGAAGTGCATCTGAGCATGACTCCCCACCACCCGCCCCCGCACGTCACGTGACTGAGTTCGAAACGCTCCTTCCCTACTACTTACATACAAGCATAACTAATCAGATAATCTGGGAGTCCCATAGAAACGTTCGATAGAAATTATACGATTATGATGATGACTCATCGAAATTCAGCATGCAAGCGTCAATCACCTCTAGACGGGTAAATTCCACAGTTCTATTAGTCCAGTAGAATTAAAAAAACGTGTTTTGCGGTATGGTATGGACGATTTTTTATGGTTTAAACTATGTGATGTCCTGAGCACAATTAGCCGGGTGCCACTTAAGCACCCTTGGGGAAATATTTTTATTGGACAAAAACAAAATGACCGCCAGGCGACTGTCGCGGGTCATAAATGCACCATAACTTCCTTATTATTGGTGCCTATAATCTTATATGTTATAATCTTGGTGTTTGTTTGCCGTTGCCTTTATGTCTATGACACATCGTCCAGCAATGGGGCTCTCCATCGTCACACCACAATTTAGCTTCTCTTGACAGTTGAAATGTATTAGGAGCACAAATACATTAGTGTCATCATTAAATACCAGATGTTTGATGCCCTCTGACCGCCAAATGTAACAACTGATTCACAATGATAACATCAGCCTCCTCGTGAGTGTTATGCAGATTATTCCTCGTGATTATTTTATCATTTCTGATCGCTACATGAACTGAGTTTTCAGATGTAATGACCAGTTCACTGTTGTTGCTTACCAGATGATCAAGCAGATATTGATTGATTAAGCTGATCAGTTGGGTCTTGTTGTGGGTGACAGTGAGAACTACATTCTGGACTAGTAGAGGCGTATGCAGCGTCAGTAGATGTTTGCGGATAGCATTTGTGCCAGGACGGTTGGATCTAGTATCACCCTTGGTACTTGTTGGTGGATATCTATCCAAGATGAGATGTACACAACACTTTTGAAGGTAGTAGTTGAGGCTTCCCATGAAGTTTTTATGTAGTCTTCAACAGTACCACTTGCAGACCAATAGACACTTCACAACAAGGCACATCCGTCAATAATTATGACATCCGGAGGGCTGGTACGAGGTTTGATACTTCAACTTGTAGCTTAGTCTTCAATGTGGCTTTGGCCTGTGATCTCATGTCCCTGTTTTCGTCGAAGACCACACTTACCACCTTCATTAATTCCCTAGACCCAACCAGTCATCCAGTTGGTGTTGTGAACATTGTTAATGGTTTGGTGTCTTCCAACAATGTGATTGTAAATAATTCACTAGAAATCGACCAAAAGCAGATGAATGAGTTTGAATCAGGATGGCTAGTTAGCTTCCATGGAACATTGAAAAAGAGTGTAATCAAAATGTCCGCTAACAAGAAATCTATCAAGATTGGTGTTTACACCTCTCTATGACACTAAACTTACATATGTTAGCGGAAATAGGTATAATTAGGATTTATGCAAAATTCCCAGTCATTAAGCATAAATCCTAATTATGGAATTAAATCCAGGCATGTAGAATAATTCTGCCACAGATATTCTAGTCAGGTGAGTATAAAGGCTTTTTTCAGTGGACTTTCTAGTCTGTATAGTATCAAGTGGGACACCTGTAAATGTAGAGTCTTGTATTGTCGTGAAAAATGCAGCATTTTCAAATTATGTAGATTTTGAATACTATATGAATAATATAATATAGTATATATATATATATAATATATAAAATATATATATAAATACCACTGAATACTATGCAGACCCAAAAAGTCCACCGAAAAAAGCCTTTATACTCACCTGGCTCAAATATCTGTGGCAAAATTATGCCAAATGCTTGGATTTAATTCCATAATTAGGATTTATGCCTAATGACTGGGAATTATGCATAAATCCTAATTATACCTATTTCCGCTAGCATAATACACCTTATTGTAGTTGATGCTTTACGTGAGTTTAAGTGATTTTATTTTATAGCTTTTATTGGATGTCTGGTCTTACTCCGTCTACGAAGTTACACATCATTTTGGCTTGTCTGTTTTACTTCTAATAACTCTCATGTCTATGGGGAGGTCCAATAACTTCACAGACTTCTTTCGTACCTATAGCTACAATATGTCTGTGATATTGTCTTCCCATTGGATCTTCCCAGTTCTCGGGCATCTCTTGAGCACTGTGTATTCCGAAACCTCCTGGCACCATCTGTATGTATCATCTTTCTCCAGGACTATTCTCTTTCTTTAGCTCCATAGTTCCGTCGAATGCCCTAGTTGAAATCTTCTGGATCATTCTTTCCCTTTATTGAAGTCAACCCCAATTTCGTAAATTATTTTGCTGCACTCATGATTCTAGTTATCTTTCTTTCCTAGAAGGTTCTGGTTTTGACCCGTCAAATATGCATTCCTTTTGTGATTGGAATACTGTTGTTTTGGATGTTTTAACAATTTTGCCATGTTAGCCAGAAAATGAAGTTGCAAGTGAGACAATTAATTTGTATATTATAGATTTTTATATTTATCAATATTATGGATTAAAATGTGTTACCAGGAGTTAGACCTCATTTTCAGGAAATACAATTTAAAAAGGGTGTTGAAATACAAAATGTAAAATTTGATCTTATTTAAAAAAAATAATCTATATACTTTATTATTACAGGATTTTCTATGTCTGCTTTAAATTGTTTTAAATTTATATGATATGAGTGTATTAAAATCAGCAAGAAACATAATTTTATATATTTGTATTTCTATAATTGCGAATAATACGTTTGGCAATAAATTTTTTTTCAACTCTTATAAAACGGAGTTCAATTAAGGATGATACAAATCAATATACATATATTAAAGAAGGGAAATAATATAATATAATTTTATCTTTTTCTCTTATTTTGAATTAAATTGTCTTTTTGAAAGTTTCCGTCCACACCATAATATAATAGATCTTCAAAAAGATATACGTACTACAATCTTCTATGTAATTTATTTATATACTTTCTATATTTATCATATTTTATTCGACTGTATTAACAAACATTTGTACGTTTATCTGACATTATGTTATGGATTTGTATATAGTTAATAATAATTATATCATTAATTTTGGAGTAAATTGCCTAAAATACGAGTATAAGCTGTTTAAAAGGTCGTGTTTGTTAATTAAATAATTTGCTCCAATAATTCTATGTAAAGATTTGACAGGTTGCAATACTAACAGTCACAAAGTTCTTATTTAAGAAAATTGTTACATGTGTTGGTATATTTGGAACCCATTCCGAGACCAAGATAGCAATATACAGAGTTACGTTTGTCAGAATAAAAAGTTCATTGATAAATTATAGATTATGGATACGGGTTTGGCAGTAATTGTATTATTATATGTTTAGGTATACTATATAGCATTCTCTAGATTCATGAAGGAGATACCATAATCAATCTCGAGCGAAACAAGTGACATTTTATCACCTGATTGAATCCCATAGTATATAATGACTAAAGTAGATATTTTAATATTACAATTCTTAAAAAATTGTTTTAATAAATTTAAATAAATTTAAATTTGTGGTTAAAATGAACTTAGTAAAAAATTGTTGTCATAAAATGTTATACAATTTCACTTTATATATCTGCCTATAAAGACGACGATATTTTAACATAAAAAAGAAAGTTACATTTAAATTTTTCAGTTTTCATACTTATATTCTGCATGTTCTTTTTTATACAACAACAACTTTTTTTACAACAACCGATATCTACAGCATCTGCTTTTAGTTTATTGTATTAATTAATGATACTTAAACAGAGAATATTTTTCTTTTCATTTTTAGTATTATAGGTGATTAAAATATAGAATTGTCAGATGTAGCATAATACTTTTTATAGTCATTTAGAATGTAAAAATTTACAAAAAAAAAGGAAAATGTGAAATTAATGTGGGAAATAATTTAGTATCAAAAGATAAAAAAATACGGCTATATTTATTATTTTAAGAGAAAGATTTGGTAGTTGCAGGGTATTTTAAATTAAACTAATTTATATTTCTGATATCCTTCTGTATAGTTTAGGCGAAAATGAAATAAGAATTTCTCAGTTTACTAATATGTAAATATACATTTAGTTTAGAATATACATATATGATATTATTATTGAAAAGCATCTCGGTTACATACAAAAATGTTTATAAGTACCTAATACATCAACTATTAAATATTAAAATAATAACTCCCTGCTATATTATACTGTTGAGGCTCAAATTCACCAAACGCGACGCGGTGGAAGGCTTTTGCTATGGCTTTCGTCACGTTGCGTCGCGCTCGGTGTCAATAGTCTCATTGAACAACATATATTCAACTTTTTGCGAAGCGCCGCGTCTTGTCGTTATCGTGTTTTCTGGGTACGGGCTTTTATACTTATAAATAATACACTGCTTGTGGAATATTAAGAATGCATGAAGATATTTTTACGTAAATTCCAAATTAAACAAACAAGTAAACATAATTATATATATTTCTTGGTCTCTTACTGACTATATAGCTGGGTGAAATATAAAAGCTTTGTAGATTAGGTGAATTCGGCAAGCCATAAAGTCTACTTTTCTATGTGAATAAATTCTTCGGATGTAAGAATTACCACCAACAATAGTAAGACGAAGGTTTGAAGTAAAAATAAACATTAATTTATGAATGAAAACGGAAAAGCGTCTCAGGAAACATGTTTTCATGCACGGGTATCGTCAGTATTTGACAGTGGAATAGGACTAATTATAGGTAGCTTGTGTAAGTTGTTATAATAGTAATATTTATTCAAGACTATTTACACAAAGAAATTCTATTCAGAATTTTATATTCTTTTTAAAATTAAAGTAATCATACCAGAGGTGTTTATGCAATGTTGATACGGAAGTTAATCCTGAAATAGTTTAATTAAAAATGGTGGTTATATACAATTTTAATAATGTAGAAGTTTATTATTTCAGGCATGAGCTTGTTTGTAGTCAAATTGTGAATATCTGTAAAATAGCTGAAATAGTAGTTTTTTATTATGATGAGTAACAAATGCATTAGGCAATAATAAGACTGAGTGTAATATATACCGAGAAATACATGTATAATATACATATATCAAGTATATCAAGAAAATGAGTTTGACTCGTTTCAATCTGGTTGAATTTGTGTTGGATTTTGACTTCCGGGAAAAAGACAACGGGGATAAGTTGACTAATTTTAATTATGGTATATAAAAGTTTAAAAATATATTGGTAAGCAATAAACTAAATACATTGGGATAGAGAATTTCATTTTGAAAAAATTGCAGAAGCAAACAATTAAAAAGTATATACATATACACAATTTTTAATATCTAACATCTGCACAGCTTGATTCTAAACAAATTAATATCGTTATTTAATATATTATATATTCCTTTGTTTTGAAGAGAAACTATAAATATCAATGTACAATTTAGTTCTATTTGGTTGCTACGACGAGCATAATTGTACATAAATATATAGCTTCAGTTTAGAAACAAAAGTTATAATGAAATATATCAAGGAATGACGGATTAGAAATATTTATTAATATGTATTTAGTGTTCTATATTTTAAAGAAGTCATTTCCTTTATAATAAACAATTGATATTATATTTCTTTTCGACAGAAGAAAAAAACAAGTTTTATATGCCTATAATTGTTACGTATCATTTGCTGCAAGAACAAATTATGTTTTATGTGTATTCTAGAATAAGTTCTACGCATTTCACTGCTATGGTAACACACAGAGCTTTCATTGATTTTTTTCAAAGCTTATCATAATATAGTACCTTTCTTAAAAACATTATTTTGCATTTTTCATGCATATAGGTATATCCATTTTCTGTGGGGAGCATTTATTAAATCCTCGAAGTATGGTTCATTTGTGAGTCTTTTTAGCATAGAATATGTTATCTTCTTTCGCGATGGAATGAAACTAGCTGAGAGTTGTAACACAATGAAGAGTTTATAGGGATAAATTGCATCCGATTTCAGCTTTTTCAAACTGGATATATTTTGTTTCGAGATACTTAGGAAACATAAGAACTCTCTAATATAAAAAAATACATCCTTTGGTTAAGTTGCAAATCAACAACAGAAGCGTTCGGGCATTATTCTTGTATGTTGCTTAAGTTAGTTATTAACTTCTCATATTTCTGTAGTCTTGATAATAGTCATGGAAAGTGGTATATGTAATTATTTTTGTTGCCAGGTGTAAATATTTTTATGAAGACTATACTTTATTGATTGTTAATATGTGAATATTTTGACATTGGTTACTTCCTTGTGTTTTCTACTTAATAAAAATACTTTACATACTTGTGACGGAAAACTATAAGATCTTATATCAGAGATTCTGAATATAGTTTTCAACTAATTTTCATTTGGATACCTATTCTTTTTTCGTATTATTAAACATAGGTATATTATAAAAACAGTAGAAATTAGAGTAATATTTATTAGAAGAGGCGTTTTAAACGTCTATGAATAATGCTAATAATGTCTATTTCCTATTGTTACATGTAAGTATTTTTAAATTATACGTATCTAAATAAATGTATGTTCCATTGTAAAATGCAACATGTAACAAAAATTGGATTGTATCCTACAGCGTTAACCCTATTCACATCTGCTCTCATGGAAGGGAATGGATGCGGAAAGCGAATTACTCCCCTATTTGCATCTATAAAATCTTAACCGTCAATTGAAATTATAAGTTTCATTCTTTTATTAATAACATGATGTTTCCCATTATTACCATCATATTCGTTGTCATATACACTATACACTATAATTGGACACGTGACAGACTCTTCAAGAAATACTTTTATGTGTTAAAATAAAGGCTAATATAACAAATTTCATTTTGGTTAGCCTTTGTATTAGCCTGTATTTGGTAATTAAGAAATCTTGTCGAATTAAAATTTTTAATATTTTGTTAATTGCAAAACCAATTCGACAATAAAAAGCTAAATATTGATGATTTTTAAATATTTGTATTCTCTAATTGAAAAAAGACACACTTTTGTAACTTGATACATATTTTTTGAAAAACTATTTTTAAATATGGAAATAATGTTAAATTTAAATATCTTCCTATACATATATTTAGGTCTTGTGTAATGTACAATTTATTTTAATATCGATTATTTTTCAGAATATAAGTGCAAATTATTCGTCAACTTCAAAAATATGTTTATCTAAATATCATTAATCTAATGACAATAGTCCCATGAAAAAAATAAAATATTAATGTGTAGAAGGAGAATTCAATTACTCTATTGAGTATATTGATCTATACTTAAAGTTCGGATAAGGATATGAAGTTCAAGGTACTTGTCTCTTTCTCTATGTGATATTCTTTTCTCTATATGTAGTATATTTTGTACCTTAATTATGTACCTTATGTACCTTATTATGTATCTTAAAATTTGTAAACCCCAGTTAATCGCCCTTTTGAAAAATCAACCCTATTTTCATTTTATTGTCATTATTAAATGCTACCTTTTAAAATGTCGACAATTATAACTGTTTACAGGTTGCTTGTCCTCACTTTCAAAATTCTAGCCGAAACGGTCTCTCAACAAATTGTTTGCATGTCTCTATCATGTTTATGGATTTCAGGAGGAGAAAAGTCGACAGCGGGCTCTTCACCTGCTTTTGACTCGCGGGGCTGATCCTAATGTTCGCGATGATTTTGGCAGGACCACGCTAAGTTACGCCTGTGAATTACGCCACAATGACGTCGTCAAGCTGCTCATCAAGTGGAACGTGGATCCTGATCTTCCGGATCATCAAGGTTTGGGAATATGTATTGCATTTGTACAACGAAGATAGTTTTTTTTATTTTTGTTGTAGAACATTGTAAGCTGTCTAGTTGTTTTCTAATGTAATGTATGTACATGAAGTAACATTGTAATTATTTGAATTAAGTCCCGTAAAATAGCCTTTCACTTAATGATTTTCATACAAATTATATTTTAATGAAAGAAAAGTAGCATTTATTGTATTTGATTTTAAAGGTTATGAAATTTAAATAAAAACATGTACTTGCATTTATTATAAGATATTAATGTAAGAGTTTAATAAAACAAGGTTAAACAATGAAATATACGAAAAATATTTCTATAATTTAGCGATTTCTATTATGTAAGGAATACATATAAACATAGCATACGCTGTATATAGAGTAATACACGTAGAAATTAATTAATTTCTATCAAATAAAACACTTAAATTATTTTAATTGTATCTTTTTATTAAATTAATAAATTATTACAAAACAAATAATATTGCATACTATTTATCGCAAAATAAATTGGGGAACAGCAATACAGCCACGGATGAAGTAGGTACTATAACAAAAGCAACCGTACTTCAACTGCTTATGCCATTTGTCTTATTCATATTGCTAGAACAGTTCTTTGCAGCGATTCAACAAACCTGAACTAGTCATGTTGTATACTGCACATAACAGTATCATTATAATTAATTACATATGTACTAACTAGCAATATTCGTTATATTATACTCCTTAAAAGTCGGTTAATTATGTTTAGCTATACGAGAAATGTTTAGATGTACGTATGCCTATACATTTGATAATAAGGTATATTATTATTAAATTGATAGTAATATTATTATTGTGGGTTATGGTATTTCTTCTAAAACTTATCAATAAGCATAGCACTAATTCTCTTCAAGATTCCAACGACATCTAAAAAAATATTTATATTATAATTAATATATTTTTAGTAAATTATATAATGTAATTTTTAAGAATCAAATACATACTTTATTATTATAGCTAAAATAAGATTACAAATCTTTTAAAAGTTTTAATCCACAAGTATATGTCAGGAAGTCAATGCATGTTTAGTAAATCTACCTCAATGCAAAACTTTTATATATAGGCAAATATTCACACTTGTTAAGTTACTTTATTCAAATGAGCTTTAAACTAGTATATAGTGAACAAATAAAGCATTTTGCTGATGCTCACCAACGCAACGTTTTAACGAATATGAAGATTATTGTAGCAGGGAAATTCTTTCCACTATGGACGTAACTAGCTATGAGCGCTTGCGCCTATTATATTTAAATATTGCCCTTGTAACTAACTATATATAATATTGTTTTATAATAATAATAAAATATTTGTTAATAAAAATTGTTATCATAACTACATAATCTTTAACAATAGTTCGTATAATTGTATTAGGCGTCCGTTCACTATAACAAACATGTATAATGATGCTTTGGCAGCAATCAGCAGTCACCTTGCTTTGAGAGCAATAAAATCAATAGCAATTTTATTAGCCAATCTGGATTTATGATTAAGAAATGTTTTTCAGAAGGTGATCATGTTGTATAGAGAATAGTGTTGTGTAATAGTTGTTGTGAGTGTATAACTAATAAATTACCATTTTTAAAAGTAATTTGTCATATAACTTTACCCACCACGTCATCGATACAGAGCCCTTTCGATATTCTGCCTCACCAGAAAAAAATCTTAGTTACGTCCATGAATAAAATTATTGTTTGATAACTTGACAATCTATAGAGTGAAGCGTTCTTAATCGCTCTCTCCATTTCATCTTGTCTTCTTGCTTGTAACTATGAAAAACATTCCGAAAACAGCTCAATATAATATTAACTGTAACCTGCAATCTGTCAAATTTGTCGATGTTAAAAATATTTCTACCGTTGTATTATTAATTGGTTGCTAAGATACGTCGAATTTCTTAATTATACTCTCCTTTATGCTATTATTAAATATTGTATCGTGCTGCGTATCTATACACTACCCTATATATGCATACAATCATACATGTAATATATCTTATAAGTATAGAAGGATTTTCGTATTCGGTAAAATAAGACTATATTAAATAATTAATATAATTTAAGGAAAAATTCTATCGGGAGTTCCTTATTATCGACTGTGATTAAAGAATAGAATTAGGTACCCATAAATACTTTCAATGAAACTAATCAGTTTATTTTTTTTATTGATTTTGTAAAATTAAATTCTTTGGATAATGATTTTAAGAGCTGTTTCGAAGGTTCATAATCAAATATGGTAAAGACATCTTCAGTAATGCTGTTATAAATGTATAAAAATAAAATATCGAAAAAGTTTAATTTTCCTCATTTTTGGCCTTAAGCGGATATAATAAAAATAATAAAGGTAAATCACAGTAGGTATACCAAGTTATATTCAAGTTAAAAACAAATTACAAGACAGCTTAGTAACTAAATTACTAAATTTAGTAAAGTATTGCATAAAAATCACATATCCAGAATATCAGGATAAACCAATATGAGACAGTTCAGAAGAAAATAATTAATTAGTACTGAAACATAAACAGTCAGAAAAAATGTTACGTAATACAGTTAAATTATCGACAAAAACTGTACCAGCCCAACCTAAATAGCCCAGCCTACTTCATGTTTTCAATTTCTCAATTAAGTTGGTCTTGATTATGATTAAATCCAACTGGCTTTTGGCCGAGGAGAGACAAGTTGAATGAGACAAGATGCATTGCAGAATCCACAGCAAAGTGAAAGTGGTTGAAGTGTTCTTCAAGTGCAGTACGCTTGTTTCTTAGATGAATACTTCTTAGGTGTTCTTTCTCTCTTTTACAAAATTGCTTGTACGTTTTTCCTATGTAGTGCTGACCAAGAAGGTTACAGGTTGTCTTATAGATAGTCATGCCGGTAGAACAGTTTTCATTATTTGGTAAGATAGCGCGAATCTCACAATTGATTTTTTGGCAATTTTTTGTGCCGTATTTCAGTCTTGTTTGATCTTTGGTTAGATTGGAGACAGAAAGAAATTTCACATGGATATCTAATCTAAATGTTTTTTGTTTTTCTAATTTGCCGGGATGTTTCTTCCACGATAAATGGAAATTTCAGTATCGGTTTACAATCTTTTTATCGGAACTAGAAAAACATTCTTCATGTACTATAAGTTACTTCAAATGACTTGTCACTGAGTGTATTCTTATTTAATTACATATGCATAAATAAATTAAAGCACACATCTTTGTAGTTAACTTGATTAGAATCTTGTGGAGGTCTTTTTACACGATAAATATTTGTGCAATGTTTTGTAAAGAAAGAAAATAAATTTTAAGATTTATAGATGTATAAATGAGGAGCTACAATTTTCATTTATAAATATGCGTATATACATAATTGAAAGAAATTATAAAAAGTATTAGTATCAATTTATGAATGTTAATCATTTGTACCATATATTCTAAAACATTCTTAATATTTTGTAAATAAATTATTATAGTATGTAGTATTTTATTTGAATTTTCTCATTGCATCGCTATTAAAAAATACAAAAATATATATTTTCATAAAATTATGTTTATAAATTGCACTATCGAATAAAAAATACTGACGTATGCCGTTTGTACATGTACCTATTTCACACTTGTTTGATGTTAAATTGATACGTGTTGTTTATAGCCCCTATATATCTACTTAAGTATTAGTAGAAAATTAAACAAATACAAACAACTTTATCTTGTTTTTAAATTGTGGGATGGTACAAATTTCAATAATGTTGTACAAATTGCGGTTTACCATAAAAACTCTTCATTTTTAAGTTATATAATTATATATAGCTTACTAAACTTATTATACTATTATACTATTGTTAGTTTCAGTACATCATCGGCCGTTTTTTAATCACACTAAATAAGTGATTTATTTGTGAATTTAGGTTCCCAAATGCCTAGTTTTTTTTAAACTTCTTTGTGCATTCTTTGAAACTATACATCTGGAGCTATCGCTTAATCTTTGTTAATGTATACTTGTTCTCACTAAATATATATTAGATACTCTCACAAAACCTGGTAATTTAACTATAATTCAGAAGGTTTTAAATATATACGTATTTAATCAATTTGTATCTATGCATCTAGTAAATTGAAATGATATTTGTAGCTGATTCTTACAAATTTGATAAATTTGATATATATATAATATAAAAATAAATATGCATATATTGGGGCATATAAATATCGGAAATGTAAAGAAAATGTAATATACAGTCAAACCCCGGTTTTATGCCCCCCGATTATACTTTTGAACTCAATATATTATTTCAGTCACATGTATATGCATATATTTTCATGCCTTATTTAAATTAATTTTTATTTAGCTTATCTGTTATCTCATATGATATAAGATGTTATTAGATATTATAAAATTATTATTAAAAATATGCGATGAAAGTTATTGCAAGATGAACATATATTCAAATTAGTTAAACCAAATACGACCTGAGTTAAAATAAAAATAAATGATAACAGACTAAAATAAATTAAATATGATTATTTTATGCAATGACAAGTTACAAATATATTTGAAAGGCATTGGCAATGTGTATTAACATAAGTATATATTGTATACATACATAAATTACAACCTCGATACAGTCGAGATTTCAATAGACGCGATGAAACGCGCTCAATGCATGACATACACCGTACTGATATATATAATATGCTTATTAAGTTGATGAAACAGTGGCGAAAATAACGAAAGTTTATTATAGTTATTTATATATATTTTTTTAATAACTGCAATTAGAACGACCTAGCTTAAATAAGTTATTTTTACCTACTATTATTCATATAGCGAATATTGCTGTCAATCAGATCAATATTATTTGCTGGTCATGTTGCGTCATCTTGATGGTAACGTACCGATTGTTCAGTATTTATAAACCTAGCACTGCAGAAATTATATATTTTAAAATAGATCAGGGATAATAAAATGAAATGAAACATCTTTAGACGCCGTCTTGAAATTCTTAATTTCTTTACTATTGGAATGAGATAAACTCGATAATTATCAGAAATATAGTAAGCTAAAAGTAAATAAATGAGGATATTCGCCTGTACATTTAATATAACATTTAATGCACATATGTTTATCTTCTAAATGGAAGAGTTGAACATTTATGCATATTCGAACATACATTTATTAAAATTTTAATGGAGACAAGGCTGTTTAGAATTATTGGACGTGTACAATGCGAGAAAATTAATATATTAACAAACTTAAGCTAGTAACATATGGCAATAGGTCGTTAGCTAGTAAAGCTAAGCGAACTATGTAGTAGGTAATATAGGATAGTTGAAAATAGGGTGT
>JAYRBW010012564.1:0-34585 GCA_036023295.1 Invenusta paracnida | reverse complement strand
AAAAGGGGTGCTCGACCACACTCTAAAAGGGGTGCTCGACCACACTCTAAAAGGGGTGCTCGACCACACTCTAAAAGGGGTGCTCGACCACACTCTAAAAGGGGTGCTCGACCACACTCTAAAAGGGGTGCTCGACCACACTCTAAAAGCGGTGCTCGACCACACTCTAAAAGGGCAAAAAAGAGCAAATCATTTTTGTTATATAAAATGCATATCATTCTCAAAGTAGATGAAAATATGATTTGGTTACTGATTAATTCATGTTAATAATTCAAAACTATAAAAATAAGTTTTTTTACTGAAAATATAAAAACTATGTTTTCGATATTTCAATATTATTATAAAAAATAATAACAATGCATAGTTTTACCTAATTTTTTATAGAATGTGTCTGCAAACATGTATGTATCTTTAACTACATATTATACGAAGTTTCAAAACTCTACTCTATTATGAAGTTTAACAATTAGGGACAAGTCTAATGTGCCACACACCCCCCCCCCTTTGACATAGATAATCAAAAAAGCCCGAAACTGGCCGTTAAGAAAATTTGATCATAAAATATAAATCAACATTGTTCAATTGTTCAATTGATGTTGAAATAGTCATGTTCTGAGTTTAAGTTTAAATCATAGAAATTAATCACTGTATGTAATTACTCAATATAAAGTTAAACAAATATCTATGATTTAAGTTTAGGTTTGTGTTTGTGTTCGATATAAAGTTGAGAGCATATTGATAATCATTATATTGATCAGAATATATTTTGTTCATTTGAAATTAATTTGATTCATGCACTTATTTTTATGAAATACAAAATATTTATAAAAATTGAATTCACAACAATATTATTAATGTTGAAACTAAATACGTAATATATATAAACTATACTCGTATTATCTCTCATTATACATATAAACATTAAATAATTCATAGCAAAATTTATAATATGCAATACAAGTTATACGATATTATTATTAATAGTATTAAAAATAGTAATTGTAGTATTAATTATTATTATATATTATAAGTTTAGTTTAGTTTAGTTTAGACTACAAGATAATTAGTCCATAATTAGTCAATTAGTGGTATTCATTAAAATTGTTATATTCGAAATAAAAGTGCTGACAATTAGATCAAATTATTTAAACTGCATTCATATAAATGCAGTGTAAACTAGATTACGGTTTTCTTACTTATTTTCATAATTATTTATGTTACTATATGTTACACAGATGATTATTCTTGGACTTTCGTAACTTTACAAAATGTTATATGAAATTTTATATTCATTAAACTATACCTAGTTTATTAGCTAACATTATTCATTTATGAAAATAATGTATCAAATGAACAAAATAATTATTGGTTAATTAAAATGAAATGCATATATTTTACTAAATACATAGTATTGTCACATTGTAAGAAAAAGTTTTAAATCTATTTAACGAGAAGTCACATATACGGTTTCAAGGGCGGTTTATTCATTTGTTTAAGGAGTTTTTCATTTCTTTCTTATTAAACAGATTTCAGATAACTAACTATAGAATTGCTTAAACCTGAAATTATATAATATTATGAAATCTTAATGATACTAGTAAAATTTCATATATAGAAATATTCGAGCCATATAACTCCATATATTAGAAAGCTGAGTTGGGATGTTGATTATTCAGTAACAGTATAAACTGTTTTATAATATAAGCTTCAATATTTAGCAGCATATAATCAATCCTTTTGTTCATAAAGCGTCATCTTTCTGACGCATCTCAAATTTCAATTCATCTGTTGACCTATCTTGAGTGATTCATATAAATAATTAAATATGATATATTTAAATCCACCATGATAATTGCGTATTATATACTTATAGGAATATATACTGTATAGGAAATTATATCACTATACCGACCTTCAAATGTTTAACTGAATTTCAAGTTTAAATTATAATTAATAGAATTTATATAGGTACTTCCTGTTATCATTTTTGATAAATATATATATAATTTTTTATATTAATATAGGTACGGCATTTTATGAACACAGGGAGATATATAATATGGTAAATATTATGCTTCAGTACTTTAAATCCATATAATTATTACATACATACACATATTTTAAACAAAATCAGGTCATTTTAAAGGTAACGTATTTTGACGTATCACACAAATTTTAATTTCAACTTATTTTTCCCCATCCGGGATTTTCTAAATGCACGGCACATACATATATCAGTTAACTAAAGTATAGGGATAAAAATGTCAATCATATAGTGGTCTCCAAAATCATATCCCACCCCTTATATCCCAAAAAAGTGATCGGAATTGAATTCTCCATTTTTTTCAGTCTTGACTGACTGGTGCATTTCCGAACTGGGCCATGCACTATATATGTCTTCTCTTCTTCAACTATAAAAGCCACTATTATAGCTATGATGTATACCTTAGCTCTTTTGAACAGTAGAATTAACATTATCAGATATGTATGTACATATACGGATATTTTCCCAAATATATATGTATATTGGAAAAATCAGAGTGTAGGAAATCGTTGTACTTTTTAAGGAGAAGGATAACCAGCACCTAACATCTCGCATGAATATCATGCGGATATGGAATTATTGTCTCAAATAGATATCTATCCTGTTTCAGATATAAGTTACATTTATACACAATATATGTGATCTCTGTATTGATGCTGTAAAAATGTTTTTATAGCTTGCTATTCTAGGGTTTTATTTTTGTAAATGAGTTCACTGTATTATTGAATTTAATATATAATGTTTTTATTCAAATTCAAAGTCTGTCACATTATGCTTATATTATGATATTATTTCCAATGTCTACAAAGTATCACAAATAACGAAAATTTAATGAAAAACAGTAATAGCTGTGTATTTAGTATAGAATTAATTGTCAAAGCAATTATAGATTACGTATATTCAATCATATCGTATATAAAGTAAATAACTTTAGGAAGTATAATGCGCAACTATCAAAATATAACTCTGTATATCTTATTTACTTGTATATACATACTCGTATGCCACTAATATATATAAAATATATCAGCAATGTACACGAGCACAGACATTATACATACACCTTGTCTTAAACTTACATAATATGTATATTTGCATCAGGATTTCATTACATAAGAGACCAGTCAGTACCGAGGAGCTGGTTTGAACCACTTGACTAAGTAGCTAATTTATTTGTCAATCAAAGCTAATCCCCCATTGTCCCTGCATCAAGCGACAGACACCCAATCTTCCCTCCCCTTTCGCCCAAAAGTTAGCATCACTGGTCTACATATAAAGTGTTCGCAAATACCTACAACAACTCTTGAATTGAGACCTATAGCCATCATCCGTTTGGGCAGTCAACAAATGATTATTATTCTCCAGCGTTAGTCATCGTCCATGGGACAAGCTCAGAAAATCCTGTGAAAACACGAGATACTGGCTGCGATGAAAGGATACACCAGTCATGAGTGAGGTCCATGATGTGACTGAGTAGTACCTCTATAGAAGCAACGGCCACAGAAGCCCTACTGAAGGTATTAGTATCCCCAGCTGGCAGCTCTCGATCGACCTGCTTTGTCATACTGTGACATCAGGATAGAAGGGAAAGAAGCAGCAGGCGCTGAGAGAACACCGTCCAGAAATCATTCGCATCTCCTCTCGAATGACAACTGGAGCTTGAAATTAAAAGCATTATGCAACCCTGGCTGTCATGGAGAATGTAACAACAGCTCAGCGTAAACACAGAAGAATCCAGGGACAACCAAAGCGTTAGTGCGCGTCTATACATTATGACTCCATTATATTGCATGCTATTCTGCGTGTAACAACATAAGTCTATGTCTCAGAAAAAGACAGAATATCTGGCCTGGAATCTTGTCATTATAAAAAGCACGACAGAGCTTAGCTTGAATATTTGCAGCTGCGACTCTTACTCGACATAGTTCGCCTTCTCTCAAAGGAAGCGGTGAGGATGAGTCTTTGGTGACACGCCAATGCCCCGGCAAACCGATCATCTCTTCACAACGATAATCCTATTAGTTCAGAAAACACTTGACTTCACCTATACCAACTTGACCCCCGTCCTCCCCCACCATCACTCTCCCTTCATAGCTGCTATGTTTTTTTATTCTTAAAAAGTATTATATACTAACGGGTTGAAATAATGCTTTTTCCGGCTCTTTTAGCTGTATTCTATAATAAGGTAGTTTCTGCAGTCATGTCACCTCGTAAATGCGCATAAATTCTGCATATTCAATTTATTGTAGCCTGTGGCGAGCTACTTTATTGATTTATTTTCATTTTAGAGTTTTATCCTTCATATCCAAACATATGTAAATTAATGACATTTGTATAAATGTGTAAAATTTACTCTACAACTGATTATAAACAGAATTTGGGTGGTATATTTTTTGCAAACGTTAACTTAACTTAACTTCTTTTTATTTTTATTTCATTTCACATCTGAATTCATGAGTGGTGAATTCTGCAGAGGATGAATATATTATTTATCGCCATGACGAAGTTGTATATATATAAAATCTAAATAAACAAATTTCAATTTGAAAATTAAATATGCAGATTGAGAAATATATATGCAATTAGTTATTATGTTTTCAGAAAATATACTATTATTACTGATATATTATTATTGATGCACCGTACGCAGTTTGGGAATTTGTATATTTTGCTTTAGTTTAACCACAATTTGATGAAATGAACTTCATTTATCTAGTATATACTTAGTGCCTATATACGGATGCATAAAAGTTGTTTTAGGTGCATTATATTTTGATTTTTTATATATATGAAAATACAAATTCTTGATTATCTTAAATATAGCTTTATAATTGAGAAAGTATTTTAGTATAGTACAAAAATGATTGAAAACGAGAACTAAATTTTGGAAATTTGTACTAAATGTTCCATGTAATTTTCTCATTAATTATTAAATAATTTACAAATATTGCAATATACATATTTAATACATTTTATTTTGTACAAACATATACATACCTAACATATATGTAAATAGATATAACCCATGTGATGTTTGCAAAATGAAACTTATCTGTTCATCTCGTATATATTAAATATATTTTGACACACATCTTTCATATTTAAAAAAATATATATTTTTGAGATATATAAATTGTGTACTATACATATTTACATTTTGTACAACTTATAGTTTACGTTTTGTATAAATTATATAAATTCATTTGACAGCTATTACCTATAATTCTATCCAAAAATGTATAAATTTTATTACTTACATATTTTATTTTTTTGCAACTGAAATACTTATTTCAGATAATTTCATATGCAACAAATTGACTTCATGAACTCTTTTTAAAGCCTTGAAAAAAAGTAGGTTGCCTTTATACCTGTTTTTTATTTATTATTCAAATGAATATAAACATATTTTAATGTACTCTTTATATATTATGTAATAATTCATAATATATTATAGATTTTCTTTAATATTTTCATTATATTTATGCTTAATATTTCAATAAAGTTATTTATCAAAAAATTATTTGTAATTATAGTTTATTTGTAATAAATTAGGATCACAATATTAATTTCAATTATAGTGCTTAGTAATATCAAGAAAATGCCTTAATTCACTTTGTTTCAAAAAAATTCGTATTTTTGCAGTATGATAGTTTGCGTCACGTATTATTACCGGCGCTATGCATGTTATAAAGTCATGTTATTTACTAAAAGGCAAAAGCAAGGCCATCATTTGAATACAATGCAAGGAATATGTTCTATAGAATGAGAGAAAGCTATAATATTAGGCGAAAATGGAGAGTTGAAATCGCTCAATGAGATTTATTATATGCTAGTTCTAAGACTAAAAGTTTTCATGTGTCGGCAATTGATCATATCTTTCCCGCTGACAGATCTCACTCAATCAGTGCAGTTAGAAGAGAGGTTGTGAATTAGTTCTTGCTGCTTAAAAGTAATATATACCTCAGAGACGGAACTAAGTGAAGAGATTGAGAGCCCCATCAAGAGTTGACGTGATGAGTGATAGTGAAAAATGCTCACTTATAATATAAATTGACTACAACAAAACACTTGCAGAACACCCCCTCCTCCCCCCTCTCATTCCTACTCTCGCTTTGAATACAATATATCTTGAGTAATAGTGTTGAGGACTTTGAGTAAAGTGTATGTACACAGCTGAATATACATACACGCATACACGCTCGCGCGGAAAACGATGCGAGCTATGGAGTAATATGTAAGCAGGCCAAATAATCAAGATCTCAGAGCGTCCGGATTTCGCTTTTGACCGACTCCATGAACGGCTACGGAGGGGAAAACTTACGCTACAGTTGACTCATTCTGGGGGGGAAATATTCCCGCAGCTCTTGAGGCTGGTGTGTGACACAATACACCCAGCCCCTTCGCTGTATATGTTACCTCATTAGGGACCATGCATCACTTTTTTTCTCCCAAAAACTTGTTTTCTGGACTTAGGCCGGGTGCAGAGAGAACGAAAGACGAGGTTATAGAAGGGAGGAGGAGAAGGCTTGGAGATTCCTAGAATTATTTAACGCTGCTGTCACAGAGATATTAGCAGCTCGTCGCCAGCCTCCACAAACTTATATAATACGTACACACTATACACTATAACTACGGTTGTGGTTGCGATTACGTATGCACATCACTTGGCTTCTTCACACTTAAAGAGATCAACACTATACAACAGCGTTTATATGTAGCGACCGGTCGCTCTCGTCTCTCACTTTTACATTGCTTGTAATAAGTTGGTTATATAGTTGGCCCGGGGATTGTGTGCATTTCCAATTTTTCTTTAAATTTAACTGTTATCGTCACTTGCATCGGTGACAGTTGATGCATCTTTATAAATATGTAGTATATATATATACTATCTGATGTGAATGAGTTGCAGAATTATATACGCACAGATGAAATCTTACATAATATGAGATAAGCCAAAGTAGGCGCAATGTTGTGTGTGTTTCTGATTCAATGTTTCCAACTTATAAAATATTTATTATTGTCAAAAAAACAATATCAAAATTCTTTTTGTTGCTAGAAATATTATTTCTCGATTTAAACATTTTGAAGAATCATTTTGAAAGACACTGTTCTAAAATGTTTGACATATAAATTTTTTGATTTTTTTGTGTTATTTTAAATAATAATCATATTTTGACATGGATATTTTTTTTTTTTTTTTTGATATATAATAAATCGAAATAGTGAAAATAAATTAATCTAATTTATAAATTCTTTCAAATTTCAATATCTAACGAGGTTTCGTGGATTGAAATATAAATGGTTTCCAAGTGTATTTTAATATCCTATATTCGAATTGATACAAACTTAATTTATAGTTCTGTGACTAGAAGCTTTTTCAAATGAAGAAATTTTGGAAACTATTATTTTTATCTAAGTTAAAGTAGTAAATTAACTTTGTTAGAAGAGGTTGATTGTTCCCATTATTATTAAGCATTATTTTGATAAGAATGTTATCGTTTGTAAATTATTCCAATCCTGTTTATATTTAAAGTTTACAATAAATTAATTTTAAATATCATTTAAGAAAATGAGCTGGTTTTTTTAATTCTAAATTGTAACTTAAACTTTTCTTAAAATATATCATCAGAGAAATATATTAAGCTTACTCTAGTTTTCAAATCACTTGGTAACTACTTATAAATGTGTTGCATATTATATGAATATAACTAGAATTGCCAATGTATATGATTTTACTAAAATGTCAAAATGGAACATGTACATATATATAGGCATTATATTTAGAATGTGTTATAGAATTTAATATATTTTCTAATACTTTCACATTTATAAACCCTTTACATATTATTATAACTAATAAAATATTAGCACGTCACCTTTTGACTTTAAGGTCTAATTTATATTGAAATAATTCCAGAATAAAATAATAATAATCTCCGAATTTTTTTAAATATGTGTTAATTAAGGGTATTATATTTATACATATATGTATATCAAAAGAGATATATCTTTTAATTATTTTTAAAAATTAATTAAATTAAAGCTTATAAGATATTCGCCCAAATAATCTTTAAATATTCCGTTCCTTTTTTTTCAATATTTTGCGGTTTACAAACTTGCTGATGACTCACTTGTATAATTCTCTTTTGCCTTTCTATATAATACGAGTATATATAAATATTTAACACTGCAGTTCAGTGAAATAGAAACAACAAGAAAACAGATGAGTTTGCTTAAAATGTATTATACGGTTTATTCACTCGCTTCTTCGTAATATGTTAGCTAAAATCTGCTATAAATGATATATATTTACATATTTCACATGGACGGCCTAAATTCGACTGCGTAACTAAATATATGTTTTCCGTCTATATATGCATTTGTTTTTAGAAACCCTAGATTTACCTTCGTATTTGCAACACCTGCGAAGTACGACATTATTTAAACGATAATTTCGGTGTGTTCACTTGTGTAAATGTTATGTTTATGCTTTCCCAATATATGTGGAGATAAAATAGTAGTATTTATAGACACCCGAAGAAAGAATTCACTGATGTATGATGAAAATACACATACATACACACATACACATGCATCATATTCAATTTGTAAGTTAGACCAGAGTATAAAAAATATTTGAATTCATTTTTATTGTTTAAATCCCCTTTTTAGTTTACCAAAAATTATGATTTCAGTGTATTTAACATGTTATACAGTGAATCCTTATGTTATAATTTTATTTTGAAAGTAAAATATCACGTATGCATCTTCTTATTAAGAGTATAGTATTAAATATATATAATTCCGATTTATAAATTTTAATTGCTTTAAAGCTGTATGGATTTTCAAAAGTAATGTCACTTTAAGTTGTCTTCCTGAACAATTATAAATAATATTTCTGTGTTTTCGTGAATCATTGCTTATAAGTATACCATATGTATATATGTATAGAATGTAAGCTATCACACTTCTCTGGAAGACCAAACAACTATACAAACAAAGACTCAACTAAGCATTACAATAAGATGTCTTACAGGATTCTACTATAACTTTAAAGTGGGACGTGATTTACATAATAAATTTACATGTAGATAAGGAAATGACGCAAATTATAATGTCAAATTCTGTGTTTGCCACCGGTCATGAGGCAGGCACAATGCACATCGCATTAAATAGATTAATTACTTTGCCATAATGTCTTTTTTACATGATTACGAAATGTTTTTGAATAAAACGGTTTTAATTTTTTTTATACATTTTAAGAATAATTAATGAATACACATTTTTTACTTGCGAATGGTAAAGAGTCTCCGTGGTATTATAATATGTCTATGATTCATTGGCATATATATGACTTTAATAATCTACACTATAGAAATATTAAAAATTGAACTTAAGATACTCGAAGTCGGGCTGCATTTAACGTATTTCACGTATTTAACGTTATACATAATATATATGTACAATGTACATGTCATTATACGCTATACTTTATGATACTAATGGTTGTATATTTCGTTATATCTCATGTGTCATGATTTAAAATAACTGACGAGTTTTACAATTTAAGACAACTGCAATTTCGTCTCTTTATATATATGGTGTATATACGATATATTATATAAATGATATGTTTATCATGTCAAAATTACTTTTTTTCTATATAAGTGAGAAGAGAATTTTATATCTATAGATGAACTGAAATATGTAACTGATACTATATTTATATTCCAGAATTTACCTCTTTATGTATAAATTTAAAGATTCTAGTGTCTGTACATTGCTGCTAACGTTTGTTTACTTCTAACAAATGTACATTAAAATTATTTTAAAGGTAAGGAAATCTTATAAAGATAGTACAACTTGAATATTAAAGAAAAACGGTTAATTTATTAGTTTTATGGGGAACGTTTTTCTTGAAAATTATACTTCAAACATATTTATGTAAGTATTCTATTAAGGGACAATTAATTAAAGAAAAATACATATTACATACATAATATAATATCAACCTATTGCGTTTTAAGTATACAATTATTTTCAGTGTTTTATAAATATAACATGCATTAATCTAATTTTAATTTTTAACTTCATATATAAATATATTCAGGAGTAGTTTTATTTATTTTAGAAAATCGATTCATCTCTTTTAAAATGACAGATTTTAATTTTAATTTTAAGTAGGTATATATGTATATATATAAAACTATAAAAGTATAATAAGCTTTTCCGATATTTCTAAATTTGTCTTATCTTTAAAAGTGATAATTATTTTGAAGAACAACATTCATTATATACCGATAATCAATATTTATTGCAAATTTGATTTAAGGACGATCAGGCTGTTAGATATTATTCTTTTGAAAGGGATATAGGTTGAAGTAATATTAAATTGTGATCCCACATTTTTTCCACGCTCTATTGAAGAGGTTAAATTCAAAATTACATTTTGAATAACAATTTAGAGTCTGCAGTTCATCATTCCTATATTAAAATACAAATATAAAATATCTTCTTTTTATATAGTAAGAAACAATTAATTATAATATTATTTAAAAAATATGTATAATAAATTTTGCGTGCAACATGACAATGAAAATTATATGAAAATTATTTCAATTAATACTTTATTATATCCTTTAAAGTAGTTATATATATATTAATTAACAATGACGATTACATTTATATGTGTTAGGAGATCGAAATATATATATCTATATGTTCCAATTTTACACCTTGTCAGTACCATTAATTTAATTATTTTATCTATTTATGCCTTTAAGCTGACTGTAATCATAGTAAACATTTTGTTATATAGATTTAAATTTAAATCAAAATGCGACCTTATACTCATATATTTAAGATTTACACATCTAAAATAGGAAATTTCAAATATGTCATCCCAACATATATAGAAATGAAACTGAAAATATTTAGTAAGTGACATATACTTTGCTATGATCGTTTTTTGCTAAGAAAAAAATATAATGATAGGTAATTGTATAGCAAACTTTGTGATACTTTTGATTTACAAAACTATAAATTTTAAATTGAACTGTCAGTACATAATGCATAATAATTTATAATGTAAATAACTTTTTAAAATGTAAAGCTCAATATTATTATACGAGTATATTTACAATTTAAAGTTTTTACAATTTCATTTACAATTAGTTGCATTTTAAATTATGAAAAACTATCATAGCTAGCTAACTATTTTCAAATATCAGTTTATGTTATTTTGTTTAATTTCATAATAATTTTTGCATCCATTTTTCAATTTTATTTAACTACCTTGAGGTACAAATAGTAAAAGTCATTTTTTCAATCGGTATATAATTAGGTACTATAATTTTAACCACATGTTTCATATCATATAATTACAGTTTTATTATATAGGCCTAATTTGAGGGGTACACACATAGAACGATATAAACACAGTTGAATTTTCAACATTCATAATGTTTCTAAATCTAGCAGAGAAAAGCTGATTGGCTATCAGGCTTTAAACGAATCTCAAACAAGGTAGACTAATTTTCCAAAACCTTTATTCCCCTCCCTTCCTATTAATTTAAACTTGGATGCGCCAAGGCAAAAAGAACACTGAGATAGACGCGAATGCATGCATATAAATGCTAGAGTTTCAACAGTTGTCGATGTAATTTAACATTTATCGTTTGCAGTCGGTGCTTTCCTCTACTTCACCACAGCACAGCTGGATCATCGAAATGGATTGCGTAATTCCAATGCCTCTACTCCTTGTCCTCATTGCCCTGACAATGCACATCGGGTCCTGCTTACAAACCGTCAACCCCGCCAACTCCCTTGCGCCTAAGGGCATCCAACGCCAGGGGGGCCTCCTCACCCTGACTAGGAAAGACGCCTGCGTCGACTCATATGCCTGGTTTGACATTAAGACCGACGTGAAGAGGATGAACAAGAATTGGCACATCACAGTCTGCAAGTTAGAGATGCCAGGATACACCCTAGCTCGTCTAGACGCTGTCGAGGACTACTTGATAAATTGGGGAAACCGGGACAAGCGGCAGCGGGTGTTTTTCGTTCTTGATGGCTATCTGGACAGTAATATCATGCTCTCATGGGTCCCCGGCGAACACCAGTACAACGTGGAGCCTTCGTTGAGTATACAATTAGTACGGGAGGGGGCCAACAATCAACTGACAAGGCCGCAGAATATCCTTTGCTTCAAGCGGACATGTCCACCGAAAACTACGACAACTACCCCTACAACAGCTTCCCCGTCAGGTGTTGCAACACGAAAGTGGTTACCGGAGTCAGGTTGGTTTGGGAGTAGCAACAACGGGCAGCTGGTCCAACACTCAACCTCCTGGACGCAGAGTGTCACCTTCTACCAGACTGTGATTGGGATTCTCAGCTGCCTTCTGGTGGTCATGACGATGGTTGTTGTTGTTCTCCTCATTCACAGATGTCGGCGGGAGGATTCTGTCGAAGAGGAGGAGAAGGTGGCGGCGTCGGTGATGGTATGTGCCAGTACCAGAGCTGCCACCCCCCTACCCCCGACCTATGGAAACATCTCCCGTAGGAAACACCTTCTGGCACAGAGTCAGCCAACCTCCCGATACACCGGGTCTTGCAGTGACGGGACAGTGAAGCTGATCAGTCCGAATGGCAGCCTCGCCACACATACTTCCATTCAGAACTCAAATTACACCGGTTGACATTGAAGTCAGGAAATTACATACTTTGAGGCCGAAAATATACTGCCGCTCACGGTAAGATACCAACTTATAAACGTGCGTATTCTAGGTTATCTTCTACGAATCTTATCTAACCATAATAATTGTATTAGTAACCTCCAATATAAGGACATTTTTAATTTTTGTAAACATTCTCGTTATTTTTAGTTAAGTAAAAGTAAATTTGATAATTTAACATTTTAAACGCTTAAATGTATGGATTATTCACTTAAACGCGTGTCTTAATTTAGCTCCTTAAGAATTAGTTTTAAATTGTTAAAATACATATACATATTTACATATATGGATTTTGTAGTCTTTACAGAACCCTGTTAATTTTGTTTTATATATGCAATAACAAATTATCAACACGCAAGAAATATATTTTGGGATATTTAACTTATTTAGACGTAAATATCGGTAAATATCTAATTTGGTAATTATAATTGCCAATCATTAATCAGTTAATTTTCGTATATTTGAAATTGGTCTTCAGCTCGCTCGGTAAAACATAGTATAGGTAGAAGAAACCAAAATTAAAATCTATAATTAAAAATATAATTAAAAACGTAATTTAATTTAATTTAATTTTGATATTAAAATGTAAAAATAAATATGGTTTTACATTTTTTTCACTGTACTTTTTTTTAGTAGTACTTAGGTATATATTTAAATCTCTTTAAATTGATTGGAATTTTAGAAACAACTTTTTGAACATATACTACATACCTTTTTATGAATATTTTGTATGTATAAACTCCACACTGTGTTTATGAAGTATTCAGAGTTATAACTTACTAATGATATTATCTATTTCTATTTTTTTGCGTAAGAATTTTAAAAATACTCACTTGAACTTATATTCATTTAAAATCTATATGCACACATTTAAAAAAAAAAATTTTTTATAGCTGTTTTATTACTGAGATATAATGATAAATATGTTAGATAAAGATTAAAAATCAATAGTAATAGTGAATTAAATTTTCACATTAGTACATAGTAGTGTATATTTAATGTATATATTATGTATTATAGGTATTATGTTCTTTATAATGGACATCGTTTGGAAATTAGAATTATCTCACTGCATACAAATTTATAATATAACTAGCTTTTTAAAATTTACAGAATATGATTCACAATATCACTTTTATGTAAACATATGTAGTCTTCGTACAAATAATACTCTTAGAACATTACTGCAATATATGCATGGGACAATAAACATATTACGTAAGCAAGATAAAGGAGAGAAAGCTGTATGAATGTTCTAAAATTAGGTTATCTATGAAAAGAGACAATTAACTTTGTTCAAAACTTTTATACGTAATTAATTACGAAAGTATGATAAGTAAGTCTTGTCGAAATATTGGAAAATTAGTGACAGTATTGAAGTGGGTATTATATTTGTATTATAATGACCAATTAAATTATTACCAATCGATTATTACGGGATCAGATATTTTCTGTAAACAAGAATCATTCAATACGAGATTTTAATTGTATAGCTTTTATTTTATTAGTAAATGTTTGTTTGCACAAGATACATTTATATTTGAAATTAACTATTTAATGAAATATTTGTTACACTTTTTTGTAATTATTTATCGTTACTATTTTTTACTATAATTATAAATTTAATCTCATTGTATTTGAGGTAGTTAAATATTTCAATAAGACAATTAACTGAATTATTACTATTGTGCATATTATATTAATTAGGATTAATTATGATAATATGCCCTATTCTGTAAAAGTCAAACGAATCACGAAATTTTAACATTTTATTAATTTTACAAATATCGTGACAACATATTTTTGGAAATAACATTGAAATTATCAAAAGAATATTGACTAACCATTTATAAGTGTCTTATTAAAATTAATCAACAAGTTAAATACTGGATCCTTTAAATTAAGAAAGAAAATAACGATTTGCCATTCATTCTTTTTGAATCAATAATTCATAATCATTCTGTATATTGCAGTGGTATACACAATTTTAAATAAATCTGCTATTTATTCATACATATTGGTTTATAGCATATAAGAAAATTTGCCTAAATCAAATTACTACCTAAACGAACATCCATAAAATAACATTTTTCGACATCAAAGAGATTATTTTTTGCAATTAAATCATCCTTACATAAAAAATACTCTAATTACATAGGCAATTAAGGAAGCCAAGCATTCATTTATACTACAGCACATTCTATCTATAAGGAATTCAAAGCATTTGTAAACTATTTACAGCGGAATAAATTTAATGAAATAATATATAGTAGTTTCATTTCAGCATAGAAAGAAAATCAAATACATTCATTTTCTATATATCAATAGTGGTTTAGGTCATATTTTGTGAATGTTTTACATTTTTGTACGTTAGGCAAAAATTATCTAAAAGAACAATATAAATTTTACCTATTTAAAGTAAATATAAATTGTCGTAGAATAGCTGGAGTCAGAGAAACGTAAAAAGGCTGATATTTGTAGCATCCTTCCATGAGTTGCATACCTTATGGAAATTTAATTTCGGTGTTAAATTATTTTTGTTCAACAATTTTAGTGCAATGCAGTAAGTAGACTGAATAAATATATAATCAGGTATCTATTTATATTATCAGTTTAGGTCTTATAGTACCATTATAGTATTTGTTTGCAATTGCATCAGTCAAAAGTGATCAATATCAAAGTATCAATTATTTATTTTTTGTTTATTAAAATTTGAATGAAAAACTTTGACATTATACGTACATCGTATTTGACTTTTTTAAATAAAAATGTACTCTCTCTGTTAAGGTTTTATCTTCTAAATATTCTTTAGATTTTAATGAATCTAGATTTTATTGTTTATATATTTTTTAGAGCTTTGTATATTTAATAACACAAATATTTATTAATATGTATGTATAAATAAATCAATGTAAACACAATAGTTAAAATACCGTATATATATTGTAAATACTGATAGATTAGTCGATAGATCGTATATAATGAAACAAATGTATATAGATGTTTATAATCTCATAAAGACAGCTTTCTATTGAAAGAAAATGTGCTGTGAAACACCCCATCTTACTGTAAAATAATAAGTTGGGATTTCTCAATTATTTAGAGGTATACATCTTATGTAAATTACAAAAGGAATCCGTCAGTAAAAGTGTATTTAATTAACAGATGTTATCTAATAATTTTAGTAAACTAAATACATTATTATTGTCTTCTCTAATTACATATAATTATTATTTTAAAACGATACCGTTTTTCTACAATTCAATCTTCCTTTAAAATATAGGCTTTTATAAAAATGACAAAATGAAAGACAGCAATGTAACAATTTAATATATAATATTTTCAAATATATGATGGGATTTATTTTGTATGATTACTGCAGCCATTTTACATATTTGGTTGCTACCACCCTAATCCACTATTGGGAATCACATTTAGACAGCTGTAAATATTATTCTGGAACTAAATATTACGATTATTTTTATGCAACACGATATCGAAGATCTCGTTTTTTCAAAAATTGTCTTCCTATGATGGCAGTTACAGATAAATATTGGTCAGCAACATGTATCGTTTCAGCTATTACATCATTTTATTCGGAAGCAATGCGAAATGCAGAACTAATTCCAATTATTTTCTTCCGTTAATGCTGACAATTTCTCATTATTCTGGTTACATTTCCTGCATCAGCTTAGGCTACATATGATATAACACTTCCGTCAAAAGAATTTAATTAATTTAATTACCTTTCCTTGCCTTGAGCGAGATATTATATCATGGCGAATAAATATTTTTATGAAAAAAGACACCTGTTCCTGTTCCTGTTTCTATAAATGGATTAGAAATTTGAGTTATATACATACAAATACATCACACTGATTATGATGTCATGTTTATGATTTAATTTGAATAAAAGGTTTTTTCTATAATATACGAGTCTGCGAATCATTACTAGATTTAATTCATGATGATAATATTATCCTTGATAATACCTGGTGTTCTGATGACGCGTTTTTTAAACTTAACGGTCGTATAAACCGCCCATAACTCCGTGTGTTGGGCCGTAGAAAAAACCTACAAGTATTGTGAAAACGCTGTTAATCTTCCAGACCTAACTGTTTGGGCTGCCATATCTTCTCAAGGTATATATTATAAGTCCATTTTGTTCGATGGCACAGTAAATGATGATAAGTACTTAGAAATGCTCCATACACAGTTTTGGCCACAAGTACAAGAAGGGGCATATTTTTAACAAAATGGAGCACCACCATACTACAAAGCTAACATGCGTAATTGGCTTGATGAACACTTTCAAGGAAAATGGATTGAGCGCCGAGGACCAATTGAATGGCCTACATGGTCACCTGATTTTACCCAACCAAATTTCTATCTTTGGCGCGTTTTGAAAGATCAAGTCTATTTAACCAAACTACGATCAATTCCAAAATTACGGAATTCTATCATCCAGAAATTTGCAAATATTGATGTGCAGTTATACCAAAAGGTGTGTCGTAGTGTTCCTGGTAGACTTAGAAAATGCTTGTAACATAATGGCGAACAATTTGAACACTTCAATTAAAATAAAATTACTGTTAATTAGGTTCTGTTTTCATATTCCATAAATTGATTTACATAATATGTATGACTTGTAATTATATAATAGTATAAATTATTCTGTGTTTCGAATTCTGTTTTATTCTTTCAAATCGGGCGGAACTTTCTTACTACCTTGTATATATTAAACTGACTCCATTTTAAAACAACGAAAGTATAAATGAGTTAACATTTTGTAAAATTTGTCTCTATGTTCATTAAAAATTATCATAATTATAAATCTCTAAATATTAATTATTGTTTACTATTTGATTTAAAATGACAATTTGTAGTATTTAAAAAAGAATCAAAGTGCATAAATCTAAGGAATATTCCCACTTAACTAAAATTGATGATTCATAATCATAAATAGTGTTATTATATTTATAAAATATTGGAATACACTCATATATAATATATATATAGGCACTCATGAATTAATTTGTATACACTTTTGATATTTAAATTTATATAAGATACACAAAAAGGCAGACTTTTATAAAAATAATCTTTACGGTCTTGTTTAAAATAAATTTTGTTTTATTATAATAAATATAATATATTATATAAAAAAATAATAATAATAAAATATAAATATTAAAATACATATAATAATCTGTTTCACATTTTACATTACAATCATAAAATCGTTTGGAAGCAGATGTATATTAATAATACTATACTTATATTTTAATAGTGGGTAAATTGCATATTACATTCTCAGGATATGTATACAAATCTTACTTACTTAGTCACTGGCTTAAACTAACTAATCGATAATTATCTCAATGCTGCCAACGCAAGCCAGTTTGTTAAAGCCAGTAGTATGTACCGGGGTTCGAACCTGCTATCGTCGGGCTTGAAGGCAGGAGACCAAATCATTTGCTTACCACTCGCCAGCGCCTAAGCTGCAGCATTGAGATAATTATTATCGTTTGATTAGTTTAAGCCCATGTCGAATAATTAATTAAAATTTAAATAATATGTATCCCGACAGTCCAATATGCAATTTATCCTGAATATTTATTATAATAACGGGGTTAGCCACATATTATATAATTTATGAAACAATAGTTATGTGCTTGAACAAAACAATGCAATCCTTATCAAATTGTTAAGCTCAAGGTATAGAGTAATATAATGTTCAAATATCTTTTTACATATGACATTTTGGGGGAAATATTAACTTTAATATTTTATGTATAACTAACATTCATTTGATTGTAAAAATCCAAATTAGCTCATTTATTGTAATGCGAAACCAGCAGTTAGTTCTGTTATTGTGCAAACAAATTCATTTTACTGTGTTTATTTTCAAACTAACATATTGTTTAACTTATCAGAACGTTTATTATAATGCCTGATAAAATAATATAATAATAATCCGAGTAATTTTATAAATCTTTACTAAAAAATCGCAATTTTAAATTCAAAGTCTGACTCATCATATAACTTTACTGGAATAAGGTTACTGGTGTTACTATGTTTATTATATTGAAGAAAAAAATAATTCTGTGTGATTGATCTATTTTCATTTAAAAAATGTTCAAGATCTACTCCTGAAAAACCAGGCGAATTCATTTATCTCATTGAGTTTCAATGAAAAATCAATTCGATTATACTTTCGAACGCTCCTCCAGTTTATAATGGAAGGCAGTATACTAATATACAATAGATGCATTTACTAAAAATTTGTTGGGTTATCGTATCAAGAGTAAGGGGGAAATGAGATCAAGGATTAGAGAGAGAGAGAGAGAGAGAGAGAAAGAGAGAAAGAGAGAGAGTGGGGGAGAGAGAGAGAGAGAGCTAGCTGTTTTTGATGTGCGTATAATTGTACGTACCTATATAATACGACTCGTCGATCGGCTTCGGAACAGAACGCATCCAGAAAAACACTAGTGTGAGGAAATTGACGGTTGGGATCGTATAAGATACAACAGGATTGAAAGGCAAGAAAGAAAAGCGTGAAGCTTTATCGTACTCGTCGATGTGTACTGCAAACGCGATGGTGGGTGTATAATTCGCAATATTATAAACAAAAGAAACAAACGACGAAAAGTGCATGACTTTAGTTTATTTAGGTTGGTGGATGAGTAGCTTTCACTTGAATCATGACTCTAGAAAACAGCGCAGCGTTGAACATGAGCATCGAAATGCGAAAACAATGCAATTGAGATTTTGTATCATAATGAATAATTGTAAGCACTATCAATGTAGCTAACGAAAGAAGTCGGGAATTCAAGAAGTGGTTTAGAATTAGTGGTCAGTAGTAAACTTCTATAAACGAGACAACCTCTCTAATATCCATGAGGAAGTCGTGAGCGGATATGACATATTCTGTGTTTTATAAGACGGTCTTTACTCGTTATACATATAATAATTATTTTTAACTTGAAATCATTTAATATGAAACCTGATATATATGAATAATAATACCACCTACTATATGAATGAAAGGGTATATTATTTTATTATATATTTATCTTGATTCACAAACATTGAAATGATATATATTGTTGAATAATGTAATAATTGTTCTCCTGTGTTTCGTTATGTGTTACAAATTGTAAATTTGTTTCAATTTATCACGTAGGTTTTAATTATTTTTTCTTTTAAGAAAAGGTTTACTTTTTAAGAAAAGGAAAACCAAATTTTCAAAATTATATTCTGACACAAAAATGTTATATTTATGGCGTCGATAATATAAATTCAATATTCAATAATGTTTTAATAATTACTCTATTCCTCTAAAATGGTATTTTAATAAAATGAATAGCTACTATTTAATAACTTACCGCTTAATCAATTACATATTTTATATCCAGTTACTACAAACCTATCAAAATTGAAATTCTAATAGTAGATAAATATATTAAATATAAAAATGTGGAAAATGTCACAGCCTTAGAGACCTATTTACGTGATACCCTGTCTCTTCATAAATCTCCAATAAAAATTAATGCTGTAGTACAACATATCACGTTTAGAGTTCTATTTACTACACCATTATATATATGTATACTATTTAGTGTTACAATGTCGTTATAAAGAATTATTTGGTCTAAATATATTTATTCGTATCTTATTTTTCAGATTATATCGAGAAAAACGTATGAGTACAACATCAACTGGTGCTTTTCAGACTTGTATATAATAACCAATTAAATTCTACTTATATTCCAATATTCAAGCGTACTAATTTTCATTTTTCTTTTCTAACGTTTATTTCACTTTCTGTGCTTCATTAGTGTATATGGATGGTCTCCATAAAGTCCATATGTACATATATATATTCGTTGCTTATTATATCTGAACGTTATTATATAATTTACAACATATCAACTTTCATATACTTTTTAAATGTATGAATTTCCTAATTGTTATTTACAATTTGTTCACATAAACTGTACATATAAAAAATTGCTTCTTAATGGTATGACCTATATATTAATTATATATACATGTATGTTATAATAATGTAAAACAGATTTTTATATTTGTCTAAAAGTAAAAAAACGTGTATTCTGTACTAATATAAAATAATTGTTATTTATATGTTACCTACGACAAATATCATTACAAAAATTTAAAAATGTTACTACAATTTTTGGAATTAGTAACTATTGACAATTAATTTTGTTTATTGAATTAGAGTTTATGTCATTCTTAAAAGGTACCGTATAATAACTACTTCACAAACTGTTCATATTTAAATTGAACAAATTGGAATTTTAGTTTTGAAAATCTCTTAAATTATGTTATACATTTTGTTATTTACAATTTACTACTTATCTGTATCCAATAAAATATATATATATGTATTCAACTTTATTTAAATATTAATACAGGTACAGAAATATTTCATTGAAATAGCAATGTCTATAATTGTACAGTATTAAAAACTTTAAATACGCCTATACTTATATTTATTCAATATAGGGTAAGTTGCGATCTTTCTTTGCATGGTTATTTAATATTCTTAATATTAACTGAGTCGCCTGTTTTTAATAACATAGTCAACTGTTCTTATAATAACTGAGTCGTCAGGCATAGTTTTAAACTTATTATTCGTTAATTATCTCAATGCTGCAACGCAAGCCAGTTTATTAAAGCCAGGAAATCGAACTGGGAATTGAACTTGTAACCTCAATGAGAGCGGTTATAGCCTAGTGGCCAGGACTCCTGCCTTCAAATCCGAAGGTAGCATGTTCGAATCCCGGTACATATTCCTGGTTTTAACAAACTGATTTGCGCTGCAGCATTGAGAAAATTATCGATTGATTAATTAAGATTTATATATATATCCTGACAAAGCGATTTACAAATTTACCTTGTATTATTATTAATAACGGGAATAGCCACATATATGAAATATATCCATTTAATTAATAAAAATAGTTAATATTAACACGTTGGTACAATTTTATGTAGGAAAATTACTAATAGCTTTAATATGTAAACTATGTATTAACTTGAAACAGAATAAAAGTCTGTGTAAATAAAATGTTATTTTAATTATACGCAAAATGTGTGCTTCAATGTTCAAAACATATGTTTATAAATCAATGAATTTTATTATAGTAAGAAAATTATTTTTATTAGTGCATACACATTTTAATTGTATTTATACCGATATTTTACTTATTTAACATTTTTATAAATTGATTTTTGATTTTTTTTAATTCGCAATGTTTCAATTGATCATTTTTTAAGATGCGCTTGATGCAATTATAATTTATTTTGATATTAAAATTATCCAAAAAAAATCTATCTAAAAAAATAAAAATAAAATAAAAACAAATGAAAATAAGTGAGAACAAATTATATACACACAATAAAAAGGCAAACAATATGGATTTCGTTTCATTTGTTGCGATGGTAATATAGACGAAATCTCGTAGGAGGTTAATATCGAAAAGGGTTTTAAGAAAGAATAAACAAAATCGCATGAAAAATAGTTTTCAAATTATATATTTTTATTTAAATTAAAAATTTAAGAAAGTAAAATGTTAAAATACTTTCACATAAGTATATCGTAAAGTTGTAGCAATTTACTATAATATTCTATAACATTTTCTACATAATACATAATATATACTATAATAATATATGCGATATATAGTGGGTTCGGACCCCGTTTCGGACCAAAATTAATTACCGCGTCCCTGGCTAGCAGCTGTGCTAGTCGAGTGATTAGCAGGCCTCGGTCTGTTCTGTTTGGGTCTTCCAGGTGGCGCTGGAGACTGTACTGGCAAAAGATCGCCAAAAGCCGTACACACTAGTAGAATTACTTCTAGTGTACGTTCACACTACTATAAGTAATATAGACTCTTTAGAAGCTATATTACTGTGAGACGTAAAAAAAAAATATATATATATATGCGATAATATTTTAATTAAAAACTATTCAAATGAGAGTATTAAATCTCGCAGTAATAAAATGCGTTGAATAACTATTTTTCAGTTCGTCCAAATATCTGCTTCTTCTATAAGTATGAATATAATAACTTTTTCAGTTCATCCAAATATCTGCTTCTTCTATAAGTATGAATATAATAATTATTTTTTCAAAATTATTAATAAAAATGTTAAGAATACAATGAGATAATTTTGCTAATATTTACTATTTAAATAATAATTCAAACAATTAAAATCGGTTAAATATAAAAATAAATAAAAATTGACACATTTTGTTAAAACATTGTTATTACACAATTTAGTGGAATTAGCAAAGTTGTAATAATATACCAACACAATTATGACAAAAAAATTTAATATCTTTAAGTATAAAATGCAATGTTCTAGTAGCAGCTATTAGTTATGACTGATATCAAACAGTAGAAAAATGATCTACATACACAATTTGAGCCTATAACTTCATTTTATATCCAAAAAGAATTTTGTTTTATTTTTAAAGTCGCAAATCGTTTAAATTAGAAAGTCGTTGCTGTTCTAGAAACAAGGCCAGCTAAACGTATTGAACACTTAATTTTAATATAATTAACGTTCAAGTAAATATATATAATTAATTAATTGACAAAGACGTACCTACTCTTTGTTTTGTTGAACAATTGCCTATAAAGAAAGTGAAAACAGACAATTGAATATTTTTAATGGATGATTGGTATTAATTAAATAATATGAAATACTGTTTAGTATATATATGTAGAATTTAATGCATTACACGAACTATTTGTTTAATTGTATGTATCTCAATTTAATTTTAATAAACGTAAGTACAATCTTAAACAGTCAATGTGGAAGGATTACTGTCAACTAAAATTAAATTATCCCAAACATAATTTAAGGCAACTTAATATATATTTTACAATGTTAATGTTAATATTAATACAACCTAATATGAGATCAAGAAATAATCGCCGCCTTAAACATACCTAAGTTAATATATTGAATATATATTTTTAAATAAGATATATTTACTAGAGCTTCGATATACTTTTTTTCCTTATTAACAATATTTAAAAATTGTATTTCTATTTGATTTGTTTCCCTATATACTTAGTAGTTTAGATGGAAATATTTTAGTGGAAGGATCGCTATGATATTGTTTATTTCGGTTTTCAGCATTTATTCATTATACCTCATGAATTCAGCAGATCATCTTGGTGTGTATCAATTTACAGTAATATCTCAAACTTATACCCGCAAATGGCTCTGAGGTCATCAAGAATGAGTAATATACACACAGACTAACTGCAAAATTAGACTTCTTTTCACACCAATTGTGTTGTCACGCGTTTACTCCATATTATTGACAGATTTATATAGTAATGCATTTGCAGTATTATGTTGTATTATGCAAAATAGTGAATGTACATATATCTAGGCATAAATCTAAGAGATTTGTCAATGACCAGTTCTAGTAGACCTGTCACTTAAACGCCTCAGACAAAAATAATTAATTATTTCCCTAACTTCTTCCTTTAATATGAGAGATAGAAATCTCGAATGCCAACTATAATATATATATATACCTACAGGAGACGTATAAGTTAGAAAAGTGGGTTACCGGATATAAAAATCACCCCTTCCCATCAGTCAAATCGGTATTACTCAACCACTAGGTCTAAGAGTGGACCCCCTTCTTGGCACGAGGAAGTCCTTTGATGCCCGAAAAATTAGGAAGGAAGGAATTTTTCCTGAGTGGATCTGGACGAAAAATGGGAATAAGAACATAATATGCCGGTTATCTAACAGGGATAAAACACACACTACGTAACGCTTTGTAGTGATGTGTTCATATGTGTAATGCATTTATGTTAGTATAATACCTCAAAGAAGGAGCGGTATATTGTATACATAGTGATGGACAGTAACTACAAAAACAGTTATCTTCCAAGAATAGAGATTTAAATGATGTCACTCATGTCATCTTCTCTTCCTTGTGGCTGCACACTCACGCACTTAGAGAAGTCGAAAAATCGAGATGACATCCTTTCTTCCTTGTATTATATTACCAGTATCAGCGAATCTTCAAGCAAAACATTTTTCCCAAAAAGCTAGGACGATGTACTGGCCTTAACGTGAACAAACGAGATTTGATATGCAACGAGATTTAGTATATACCTATAGCTGTGCATAAGCTTAAAATTCTGCAAAAACGCGTCTTATTTCTCTATGCAATGAATATTATTATTTTAGACAAAATAGTGAAATTAATAATACGTTATTTTAAGTTATATAAAGCGTATTATTATTTCCAAATGCGATTTACAAAGAAAATTAATTAATTTTGCGTTTGCATTTATGATATCATTTTTGGATATCATTGAGAGAGGAAAGTGTAATATGTTTAAAACAATAATATTCATTGCATAGATAAATAATACGTATTTCACAAAATCCTTTCTGCCTCCTCAGTTAGAATAAATTACAATTAAAAGATAACAATATACATATGATGTATATGTATAAAGAATTGCCACACAATAAGAAATAGTAAATAGAATTCATTATATGCAACCATAAATAATACACAATACATTAAACAGAACATAACTTACTATCTCGATAAATGATACAACAGCTATAGAGATATACAAAGAAACTACGGACAAGTATAAAATAAAAGCAAATTGAGCAAATGTATAGTATATACATACGTTTTAGTAATAATTTGTAAATGACCTAAAACATGTTAGTAATTTATTTATTTTAATGTGTAGTAATTAGATCATGATAGAGATGTCATCCAAAAGTCTAATTTTTTTCAAGATAATAAACTTTTTCTGAATAGATAATTCCGAAAGATAACAATTTAAAGAGGTATACAATTGCATAGAGGTTGGGTTGCTTTTTTCATTGAATTGTTTGAACTTGTAAAACGATTTCAAAACTGTTAACTGAACATTTATAACAGTATAAAATATAGAGAAATTTGAATGTTGTTTTTGTAAATTAATAACAATATATTATTATGTATATTTACAATACTGGTTGTATATTATGTCATAACGTTTTATTTGTATGTATACATACATAGGGTAGCAGCTACACAGTTAATATAGGATTCACAGAAGATATGTTTAAAACAATACGTGAATCTCTCTCAATAAGGGAATATGACGTTACATAATTAACATATACCTTCTTTAGAATACATTTTGGTTTTTTCGTTAATTATTGTTTAAATTTAAAATATATATTTCTTTACATGTGTTGCATAAGGTTCATGAATTAGGTACAATAAAAATTAGCAGACAGATTTCACACTAAATAAACTATTACAGGATCCTAATGTTCAGTCTGAATTAAGTTGGAAATCGAACCGGCACCCTTCAATCTTGTAGCTCTATCTATTGTATAATCTCTATATAATTATTCATAATTAAAAGACTAAATCATATTAGTCTATTTTTTAATTAAAGAGGATGTTCATTTATATGCGCGAAAATATTCTTAAAATTTTAATGAAGAAAGAACACTATTGTATCTAGAATCAATAAAGTAACAAGAACAAAAAATACAAAATACAAAATACATTTTCATGTTTATTACAATGAATAGTATAATATTGTTCATTTCAGTTAGTGTAAAATTAAAATTAAATTTCAATAGTTTACAAATTATACATATTAAAGTATATCACACAACGTTTTTATCCACACATTTAGGTAATATTTATTTTTAAATCAAGTAAAAAATGAACTTTAAATTTCTATTTTTTCCGAAGTTTTACTTCTTAATTTATAATTACTAACATTGAAATCTTTATATGTACATTGCATATAATAGATTCAATTTGCCAACCTGAAAATGATATACGAACAAAACCTAAATCAAATCTGAATAACAAATAAACGTTCATAAATATTACTCAGTATAAATTTATAGTATTTAGTTCCAATTTATAGGATAACACTTTTATTCAACAACAAAAAAGAAATGATACAGACTATAAATGTTCTTTGCAACATTCAATATTGTATTTATTTTATTTAACTTTAATATGCTTAAAACCACAACAAAGTTTGTTTACAACAACAAACAACAACAATGCTGCTTATTTTTCTAAAGAGAGAACTGTAAATGACGTTCAAAATATGTATATATTAAGGATATATTTGTAATCAGAATTTAATTTAGGATTTAACAAATTTGTTTATTATTTAAAAAATGACACATGTATAGGTATGCTATAAATTCTATATAAAAATGCAAACGGGATTCTATATATTATAATTATTTAGTACTTTGCCATAAAAATTTAATATAGTTATTTATTTGTTATTTCTGGATATTCTATATATTTAACAATATACATATACATTGTAAGACATTTGTTCTAATTATGACTTTTATTGTGTTTATCGCATATATTTTGATTATTATAACCTATTTAAGAATTGTTCGGGTACAAAAAAAAATGGTAAGCCCTTTTTAAATAATTGAACTTTACTTCTTACTAAGTTCATATTACTTTAAAGATAATACATACTATTCATTATTATGTTATAAATAGTATGTATATATATATAATATGCATATAATACAATATGTATTAAAAAGTTAGATGTATACATTTCTTATATATTTCTTATATTATAATTATATACTCGTAATTCATGTTATAATTCATATATTACAATAATTATATATATTTAATTTTAGTAGGTGTACACTTTTCATTTTTACGTTTTCATTTATTGATTGTAAAATTTTATTCACGTGATCGTACTTTGTTAACCGTACGATAAACCATTAATAACGAAAAACGTTTGGTAGAATTTTTAAAATTAATGGTTTATTTAACAGTATCACATTATTTATTCTTTTTTTAGTCTAGCAATCGAACGAAAAATCTCAATAATATTGCCGCAAAATGGTAATTAGTAATATTTTAAATTCGGAACAAGTACAGTGGAACAATTACATAAGTATTATTCTGAGTTTTTAAAAATTGTTTTTATTTACAGTTATAACTGTCAAAGTTATCAGTAGTATTATTCAAGAATAATCTTAAATCTAACTTTGGAAAAATATAAAAGTGAATCGAAAATAAATAGAAATGTCATTAATACCATCGTATCAAAACTGGTTCCACTCAGGTTTTATAAATGAAAAATAAGCTTTTTGGTCGATAATCTTCCACTAATGCACATAAAATATGTAAGAGTTGATCGTAAATCTTCTTATATCTCCAACTACACGATAGACATGAAATATTTATCAAACATGGGTGTGTTTTTTATATTCACGACATAATTATATCAATGCCGACTTCTGTAATCTTTAAAATTAGAACTGCCCCCTATATTGACTCAGTTAATGCTATCTACTCTCCTTTTAAATTAAATATATATAAATAAATAAATTATATATCTCCTTATGTTATATATAAAGCTCTTGTAGTCTGCGACTTTAATAATCCACAGTTTAATCCGAAATGTTACGCAACATATAATGATCTTGCCTAAATATTATTCCAAAATACAGTTGTATGTGTATCATATATATTTTATCCCAAGTAGGTACATAATAATGCGTACACTTATCAATTCGATGATCTTTACAAATTATGAAACATTTAATTTATGCCTAATTTTTCTACATTATTTTGGATAACAACGATATACTGACTATTATTAACTAATTAACTCATGCCTTAATAAATAGTAAGTGTATATAAATAGAGCATACGAGATTGATTGAGAACTTGAGAGTTTTAAAAATGTAATTATTGAGTCTGAAAGTTCAGTAAGAAATTTAAATAGCTTAAGAAATTACTTTAGTACAGTAAACTAAATACTTTAGTACTTTAGATATTTTTTAAGAAAAAAATACACCGAAGATTTAGTATATACTTGAAAGTTATATATATGCGAGTATATATTTCTATTTGTTACAAAAATAAGTTATTTTTACATATACATAGTATTGCTAAAACAATATAATTTTACAACTATTAGCACCCATATATGTATAATAGATTAATTTATAAATCTAAAATAGCAAATATTTTTCTAAATTTATCATTAAATTGTAAATTTTAAACGCTAAAGTAACTATATAAATAATACTAGCTACCATATAAGAAACAATAATGGTTTTCTAAAATTTGCACTTCGTACCAAGTTTATTGGCCCAGAAAAAGTTTTTCTATTTTCTTGAACAAAATAATTGAAATTACTAAAACTATATTTTTGTTTTCTACCTGATATACCTACATAATTATAGAATAATAAAATTTCACACGTTTGTTGTGTTTTATGGATGAATTATATTTCTAAATTAAACAACTTAAATCAAAGAATCTTACAAATAGTAATTACACTGCAATTATTTGTGATCTTAGAAAAATCTAGCTGTCAAACGAGAATATTCTTTTTAATCATTAATGTGCTAAGCGTTTAAAGCACTATACTATCAAGTAAACCTTTCAGGAGATATATTTAAAGAGAATATATTCTTATTTATAAAAAATATATAAAAAATATCACTTATATATACATATAATATATCGCAATTCAAAATAAGTCAAACTTGTTTATACTTTGATATATACCAACTCTAATATTGCATATAATAATATATTATCTTAAGACAATGTTTTAACTGTCGAGGGCTTTCTGAAAATCATTTGTGCATTTTAATTCTTTAAAAACTTAAAATTGCTAACGGTGCTCGCGTTAAAAATATATTTAGGTACTTGTATTAAGAGGATTTTTGTGGTTAAAAACTTCAATAATATACATATACACTTCTCATACAAATATGTTATAAACTACAATAAATTAAATCAAAAATAGATAAATGTTATGCATTATAGCATCACTTTATTGAATACAAAACTCTCCTCATTATAATTGGCGACAAAATAAAGTAGTAATACTTATATGTTGGAAAGGTAAAGTAAAATATTTTTCCAATTAAAAAACTTTGATGTTTTCTACTTAGGTAAATATATATAAATGTTATTCTTAATATATAAAAATAAATTTATAAAATATTCTCAGGATTCATAATTTTTTTTTATTATTGGTAATATGAACAATACTACTGACATTATTTATAGTACAAAGATATATATATATATTGAATTTTAGTATGAAATAGGGAAAAGGTGCTTGTAGTCACTTAACAAAAATGTTTGATCTTCAGATTATATTTATTAGTTACCTTGTAAAATTTTTTAATAATATAAGTTTAATTTATTCAAATCTTACTATGAATGATTCTATGCATTCTAAAGAATATCGATCTACATATATTAGTAGTTTATGACACTTAAGTTACAATCCTGTATATTTCTCTAAAATATTCCATCTATTAACGATATAACCAACAAATGTAAAATAAAAATGACATATTTTTCCACATTTTGTAACAAATTTTTTTTCATAATTATGTTTTAAAATTTTTTTGCATTATTATTGTGGTGTGTTTTTATGTAAAAATACAGATTAATTTTTCTTATGTTATATTATTTTGTAATAACTATATAATTTGATTATGCTATATTTACTAAATAAAACTTGCATATAATATTCTAAACAAGAATTAAAGTTTAGATTATGTAGTTATTCTGAATCAACAGTTTTTCTTTTTGAACGGTATTTCACTTATCAACTTCAAGACTGATTAAGGATACTGGTAAATTCTCGTATATGTTTGTCATTTTCCTTCATTTCCTAAAAATGACTGTTCCAAAAAAATTAAGTAAACGAAGACATAAAATAAAATGTGACGTGATTTATGGTATTTCTTATTTCATCATAATCCAAATATCTAAATTCGAAAACATATTTTAATCTAACTTGTCAGACTCACTCAATTTTAAGATATCAAACTTAATCTTCAAAATATAATTTAACCGTACAAAATATATCCTATACACAATAAGAAGATATCTTGTTTAAATATTAATCAATACTTAAACTAAAAAGAATTTTCAAAATAGGCGATTTATCTCAATAAATAGGGAAAGTAGAATAAAATACACAGTTATAAAATAGCTTCTGTATCTTATGTTAGTCATATGAAACAATATTTTACAAAGCAGATATTTGATATTCATTATTATTATTTTAAATAATAAAGTACACTTATAAACCAGTTGTATATATGTAGCTAAATAATCTGTGGTAGTGAGCATAATCAAGTAGAGGCATCAGTGTCTAATGTCATGCCAACAAAAATAAATACTTATAAATATTTATATATATACACAGCTGGCACGTAATAAACAGTTACACTGTTTAGGCGATGTTGTTCATTCTTTGCTATAGTGGCAGATCGCCTATAAGGCTTTGTTGACCCAGAATCTTTGTAGCGAGCGGCATAATGATATGCTCACATTACCGTTAATATTTATTAACCGATGAAATACTTTTAACGGTATTTTTATTATTAAGATACTATGATGCGGGAAAAATTTATATATTTATAAATTAATTGTATAATATCTAATGATACAGCTAGACTAAATACGCTTAGTAATTATTCTATTATAGTGAAATGGAAGATTACCACATCCTAGAAATGTTTACTATTTATTATACATGCAAAGTATGTCATAGCATTATGCAATATCTATATATATATATATGTATTTAACCATGATACTTGCATTTATGTGATTTTTAAATAAAATTTTAAGTTATTAGTGAACGAACTTTTTCCGATTAGACTAACCAAAATATACTTACATGCTAACAAATATTTATGCAACATATCACTGAAGTAAATACTAACTTCATAATTAACTTCTCTACTTACAATGAAATAATTTATTTATATTATATAACTGATTTATAAATATATTGAACGATATTATTATTTGCTCTTGTTTTAAAACCATTCGTATTTTTTCATTATTTTGTTCTATATTTATTACAGTTAAGTTAGAAACAGAAACAGATACCAATGAAATATTTAAACAAAAATCATGGTTATTAAGTGCTTTCTCAACAAACAAAAAATGTATTCTTGGATAAATGCTGTAGAATCAATATCAATCAATACCTACTTATTGTATATTTACCTTCCTCCAATGATAATCCATTTATATTGTTTATGAAAAATATTAGTATGTAGATTTAATTATATATGTAGAATGATTATATAAATTATAAAAACAAGGCAATTATTTATGAATTTTATGCTTTCTATTTGTATTTTAACTGAATTAAAAATTTTGAACAATTTTAATATTGTCCATAAAAAAATAATTCTTTCAGTAAAGTTCTTATTCTCAGAAGTGAAATATATTGAAATATAATTATCAAAATATTTTCCTTTTGCAATTTTATCAAAAATGCTTTTCCATATTTATTACAATTCAGTGAGTAATATGCTTTCTTAAGATACTTTACTTTGTCCTATGTGTTCCCTATGACTCAATCCTGGATCATTTTGGTTATGTGTAAGCAATACAGATTTAAAATATTTTCTTGGTTTTATAATTGTTTATTATAAAAAAAATTATTTCCTTGATAATGAATTCTCAAGAGCATTTTTGATAATAGCGTAAGTAAATATTTCAAGCATTAATATATTAATAATAGAAATTAAGTAATAGACAAAGTTTCTGTCATATTTTAACGCATTTATCAATAATTCTTTAAAATTAAGTTTTCCAAAGTAATCAGGAAAACATCTAAATTTATATAATAATTATTAAAGTCAGAACAAGCCTTAAATTATATATTGCGTATATTCCACTCAATGTACACTTATACTCGTATTACATTATTTTCATACTTAATTTAAAACGCAAAACTATCATCTTACATTTAAAATGAATATTTACGTCTTAAATAAATGTTAAACCTTACACTTTATATAATGTAAAAACATTTGGCACCTCAAATTGCCAAGACTGAGTTCCAAATTAATCTTAAAAAATGTTATTCCGTATTAATATTAATATGTTCGCTACTATACATATATACGAAAAGTCCAAATATGTTGGTTTAATTATTTTTTCAATGCTTGCCTCAAGTGAAATAATCATCGTTGTGTAATAAATTAATAAAATAAAGCATAACATTTCCTTTTAAACTGAGATTATATTAAATAAAAATCATATATAATAAAATATTGCATCTGAGCTATACTGTAAAAAATTTAACTGTAAAATTAATTCAACTGAAATTAAAATTCGGATAATATTTTTTATAATATAAAAACATATATTATAGAACAATACAACAAAGAATTGCATTGATAATTATTGATGTATTTTTGTTTTACTTAGTTTTACTTGTATTTAATTTAAAAAAATAGGATGTCTATTTCATATCAAATGGTAATACATGGACATTAATTTACAGTCAAAATTTTTTGTTAGAATTGTGTCTCTTTTACCGATGTTGGCATTAGTTATAATAGGACGAATGTATCATCTCAGTCAGCTGAAGACACCTTCGCCAGTCATTTACCACTGTTTATCTAATTAACTGAGAATTCAGCCGTCAAGCACCACTTGGCACAGATTTATAAAGAAACAAAAACATAGTCTTCTATAATAGGCGGGGTGGGGTAGGCTTTCACAACACACTGGTCTCAACTGAACGACTCAGCTTTAAGCGCATCCTCAAGACTCACTGTTATGATTGCCAGCACCATGGCAAGAGACCGCAAGTATTGCACCTGAACACACTAGAAAGCCTCGCGAAGGCAAGCTAAACGGCACTATTATTGATTGACTGACTGATTGATTGCACGACTAGCAACTATAGTAACATATAAACAACCATCAAAACAACAAGATCAGAAGAAACAATAGATTAAGTGGTGCAATTGGTATATATTATTCCAGCAGAGGGTCCATCTGAATCCATAATATACAATCGAGTTCAAAAGAAACTCGCACGTCACAGTATTTATTCGATTGACCGTGGATTACATTCAATCGAGAAACATTTCTGTCCACATTATCTCACGATATCTACCATATTCTGTGCTGTCACGACTTTCTAAATTGCAGTGTAGCCACCTCTGGCTTCTCTATTATGGATTCATCGAAAATGGATAAAATCGTACATATCTTTCTTTTGATAATGTCTATCGCCACTTTATGTCACGGTAGGTGTTTTATTATTATTATTTTTGTATTCATAGATGCGATCAAATATCTTTTTCAGTCGAGTCGATCAGTCTTTTTAACGAAAAAAACACATTAGAGTTTAGAAATATGTATATTTTGTTAAAAAAATTGACTTTGATATAAATATTGACACTTTCTTATATTGAAAATATCATCTGTTATCATTGATAATTAGAAAGTATTAGAATAAGCAATTACTTCATATTAATAAAATTAATATTACGTCTATTTTGAAACATATCAGTATATACATATGTTAGTAATTTTATCCGCTATATGAAAATCAAGAAACTTGAATTTAACTTTTCTATCAGTACAATTATTATATTATAGTTTCATAGTAAAAGCATATATATATATTTGTTTTGCTTTATATACAAATATAAAAATGAATACATTGATATACATATATACATGTATATATATATTGGTATATATTGATTAATTACTATAAAGTAAAAATTTTAAATATCCATAGAGTACACATAGAGAACATAGAGAAACGACTCTTATTGATTCTGTATGCAGTTTTATACTACTTCTCGTCTACCCAAAAGTTTTTGCGAAATATTTTTTCTAAAATTCACAACAATTAAATCGTTTGTGCAGTAAAACAGTTTTAGATACACAGGCAATGAATTA
>JAYRBW010012553.1:0-13210 GCA_036023295.1 Invenusta paracnida | reverse complement strand
AAGTAGATGTAGTGTAGACCGTACATGACATTGTTCAGCCTAGACTGCAAGGTGGAGGCTGTGGCATGGTATGGGGTACATTCTCCAGTCGTGGACCTCTGGACCTGCACTGAGTCCAAGGAACCATAACAGTAAGAGGCTACATCGCGATAATGAAGGACAAGATTGAGCTATTTTTCACCTTTTCAGGGCCACCACATCGTGATTGATACAGCAGGTCAATGGCCTCTCTATTGATTAAGAAATGCATAAAAATAACTTCATTTTTTCATAAAATTAAAAAAACTTTTTTAAACATGTAGATTGGAGTAATTTAAACAAAAACAAAAATTTATACAATAAATAATTATCAATTAGTATATAAAATATAATTATGTTTTTTTTTGCCTAGGTGATATGTTAATTTTAGATAGACCCATCCATATGTTTTTCTTGCGATGACAATTATTAGGAATGTCACAGCATGAAACATACAGTATATAAATAACTATAAAACTGTCTTGAATGTAACATTGGCAACATAGACTATGAAAGTATGTTTTTTTATGCAGTTAAATGTTTTAAAAATAATAATTCTTAATGTATATAATACTTTTAATTTTCTATTTTGTATTACAGATCATGTTATTCATATTTATCCAAGTGCATTCTTGAAAATAAGCTTTGAAGATTATGAGAAATTATATATTTATAAACCTTTTTTACAGCTATACAAAAAAATTGTTTGAATGTTGGATTATCCACTTTTAAAGCAGGCAAATGTACTAAATCCAAGCAAAATGCTTACTTTCAATTATTAAATGACTTTCTAAAGGTTATAAAATTGTCTATTTTTAGTATTTCTTTTCTATGCTATTAATATGTAACATCCGCAACACGTTTTATACAATTTTAGTTCATATGTTAATTTATAAACCGATTTTTGTTGTTGTTATAGAATGAAATAATTATGCAATCATTTAATATTATTGATGTCTCTAAGTATAGGGGCAAGTATAACTACATAAATTTGAAGAATGTTGTTGTGGATGTTACAATTGTTGACAGAGAAATATAATTGCATATATGAAAGTTACTAAAATGTTTTGAAATTTTACTTTTATAACATTAGATAGCATTATGGAACATTAAAAATACATATACTTTTATTAATTTTTACATTATATTTATCAAAGTAGTTTCAAAAATATAATGTTTCAGACATTACAAAATTGTTAACAAAAAATCATTCCTAAATTTCAATTTTGCATAATTGTAAAAAATGAATTCCAATATGTATTTAACCATATCAAGAAGTATTATATCATTTAACATTATATTTACATATAAAAATTTGCCTATGAGCTATTAACAATTAATAGTATTAGACTGCCAATTTTAAGGGAAATTGTTGATGGAAATGTAACATCTGCAACATAATTTTAGATCAGTTATTCTATTCTTAATAGAATGGAATTATATATAGAATTATTTAATGACCCTACAAAATTAAATTACAATATATATTTATTTTATATTATAATAGTTTATAAATTGCCAAATTACTTCTTATTTTTTTGTGGAGCATTTTATATCATTACATTTTTTTACAGTGTAAATATTACATGATTTTGGCTATATAATACCACACAGTGATATGTTCTAATCATCTTAATATAAAAATTAAGATACAGAAGATCAGATTTTATGTATTGTAAGTTTAAAATATGTTTCTATGTTCAAATTTCCACTTATGCCAAACAAAATACTTAATTTTTCCCCTTTAGATCCCGGGCCATATTATATAAATTTATCACTTTATTTATTTAATTACAAATTCAAATAAATCAGCAGTATTCAAGTTAGTTTTGTTATATATATCTTCCAATCTCATAAATAATATAGGTAAATGTCAAATACCAGTGCTACATCCTAAGACTTATGTCATGTTTTTTTACTGATTGATCTACTGATAAGTGAAAACATTTTTAGAAAATAAAACAGATCTTTTGTGTTCATGAAATTAAAACTTTTTTACAGGTTTTTGGGTGCATATTATAGAAATATAGAACTAAAAATATGTCTTTCCTGCACTGTATTGTGTCCTTCTGTACTCTTATCTATGAGATAAGGTACATATATTAACAAGGTTCCCACTGACCTGGAAAGCCTGGATTTGTCAAGGAATTTTAATTATTTATTATATTATATGTATTTATGCATTTTATAAATGATTAGTAGTATATTAGTAGACTAATTTGGTTTACAAAAATATATTTAGCATTAAATAAATATACTATCTTTGAATATACTACATGTATTTCTAATTGAAAGTACCATTATGGATGCTAAGGTAGGTGTTAATTATGATCATTATCAGTGTTCCTAGAGTAGTTCGAATTTGAAAATAATAACTCAAAAGCTTGAATGGAGTCCTGGCTCGAATTCTATTTGTCCTTTTGACTAAAACGATTTGACTCATCATATTTATTATTTTCATTTTTTGTGATGTCAAACCAGAATGTTTGCACAGTAAAAGATGTTGGGAGATTGATATCACAAACAATTTATTTTGGCAGTCAATTCATAACCTCAAGTCAACCTTTTCCATTTGGGAATAAGGTCCTTTAAACTTCACAATTGATTTCTCTGAACCTTTATAAAAATAAAGTTTGCTCACATAATTTTTGGGGAGATTCCATGTCTGGTTAAGAAAGAACATTATGGGGCCATTGAAGTGGAAATTTGTTAACTCCAATACAACAAAAAATGTCTGTAAATGCTTCAATGGGATAGTTTTGGAGGAAAGTTACACCTTAAAGCAACAGCATATAATATTAGATGCTGAGAAAGAAGCCAAGAAAAGAAAAATAAAGAAAGAGAGTCCTATCTTTATTAGTAAATTGATTAAAAAAGTTAACCACAATAAAATATCAACATTGCAAACTTCTTAATTTATTATTTGATATAATAATAATAACTTTTGTTTTGATTATAATTTTAAAATTATATAAATCAAAACTCTAAATTCCATTATTATTATTTATATTTAACTATAATAATAGTGTATTATTAAGAGTCTTGATTAATAGATTTTTAAAATTATTATTTGACATTGTGAGTACAGTGAAGGATTAAAATTCACCTAATTTAAAAGATCTCTTTTAAAATGAAATAATGTCCAAATTCTATAGAAAATGTACTATTTTGTATACATATTAATAATACATTTTATAATATTCATTTTAACAATGTATAGTATTTTGTAAATCAAATGCTTTATTTATTGATTTTATTTTGAAATTGATTGTAGAAAAATCTCATGTTCAATTCTGTCACGGCAGCAATGTGTGTATGTATGTCTCCCCTGTAAAATGCATTTGTACATTTTGAGATTTGAAAAATTATTTTTTATACAACATGGTTGCCTCCCTCTAGGTTAATAAAGGAAATTTATATCTACTGAAATGTAACTTCTCTTGAGCATTTTTTGCACTCAACGTTTCTATCGACATTTTGTTTATCATTTAAAAATGATTGTATAAACACTTAAGAGAGATTACACTGTAGGAATTTTATTTATTATTCTGTGAAAAATTAATTATCTCAATGCACTAAAATAATGAGTAGTTTTTTGTATATTTTGAAACATAGAACTTTTTTGTGTATGAAATATTTTTCCATTTTGATTCATTTGTATGTTATTTTATTAACTTTTTTGGGAGGTCTATATAATTTATGATTAAGGAAATTATATTTATTAAGGTAGAAATATATGGTAACTGCACACTATGTAACCGAGACAAAACAACCAAATATAAATCTCAAAATATACCTGGTAGTGGATGAAAAAATATTAGTAGTGTGTTTAGTTTCTTTAAATAGTGTAGCCATATGCAATATTTACAAATTACTTTTCTTTTAAAATTGTCTCAGTTATAATTTTATTTAATAATTAGTTAAGCAGTCAAGATCAAAATTTTGACAGTTAATACATTAACTGCTTCCAGGCAACATTATTTGAAAATAAAAATGTTGTTATAAATATATGTTTTTTGCAACATTTCTATTTCTATTTATTTTATATTATTAAATTATATTTTTATATGATATTTATATACCGATTGGTATCGATATTGAGGCATAGATTATGAATATAACATTTTTCTAGCAATTGATACGATTTCATATAGACCTGAACAAATATTCAGCATTAAATTAAAATACATTTTATTGTACAGCGCATTTGAAGATACACATAATATACTACACTGTCACCTCTTCTAGTACAATAAATATGAATTTGCAGATAATATTACATAATAGTCTAGAATATTATTATTAAACAAGATAAAAATATATACATGGCAGTCTAAGAACACGCATGAGAAGAATATGAGAGATTACAATAGGGCGAGACATTTAAAATGGTTAGAACACATTAAGGAAATACCAGGATTAGAATGTGTTCTATTTAAGGGAGAGCTGTGGGTTCTAAGGATAATTCTTGTATCATTCATACTTGTAACATGCTTGTATCATTATTTATTATTCTTAGATACCAATTTTTAAAGCAGTGAAACATTTGTGTAAAATATTTCTTTATTAATGATATAAGATATCTAATATAACGTGTTGGCCATATTGGTATATTTTATTAATCTAATATTTTTATTTGGTGGCTAAAATTATTTTAGCAACATAAAATGTAAATTGAATTTTGTATACGACAAATATTTCGATTTAATTGTTTGTTTTTGTAGGACAAATATAACTTCACAGGAACATAAAATGTATTATTTTATTTTACCGACTAAAGTAAAGTATAGACTACAGTAGACTAAACTGACTATTATATTGACTACTACACCTAAACTGTTCTATTCATATCATAATAATAATATCGTAACATATTCTCTTATCAATCGTTTTCCTAGTTTGACTTATTTTTTACTCATTGCTTTGCAGTTGCCAATACGAACTGGTCTCCATACGGCGCAGTCCATCCAAAATGTTGAGGAAAACAAACAGTGCTTAATTAATGTTAGCAAATACAAGTTTTCCTTAGTAATCACAGAACTCACTAAAATTCTGCAATCGGTCGATCAAATGGTACATTTATTTCATCTTAAAAATTTATATAATGTGATGCATCTTTTACTTAACAATATATACTATTCTTATATGTTTTTAGCAAGTTTATGGTCCAGAAGCTGAAAGAAATTTTTGTGATTCTCAGCTGATAATATTAGATACGCTAGAGCAATGTCTTAATTCGGTAAGTAATTTATTTCTGTGTAAACATAATAAACTCACACACAATCATATTTAGAAATCCATTCATTTGTTGGTATCCATTGGAGACTACTATCACATGTAATATTTTATCACATTTTTTCTGTGTTCTGCATTTTAGCAACCGAAAGATACATCTCGTTTGGACGAAGCAATTCTTGTTAAAAATCTGCTTCAAGAACTTAGTAGAGTTAGAAACCTGGTCATCAACGTATGTTTCTTAATTTATAATATTTTTTGTGTGATAGTCGTGTTTTTAAACCGCATTGTTCATATTTATTTATTTATTTAGTTTATGAACATGACAAGTGAAAACGCTAAAATGAACAACAACCTGCTCGTATTGGCATCAAGAGTCTTATTTGCTCTCAGTACTCATTACTTCAATGCCGTTTTTAATAAAATTGTTAACAGGTAAAATGTGCTTCATCCTATTTTGAGAATTAAAATTATCTTTAAATAGCAATATATTTATATATTTATTGTACGGCCATTTCAAATACTTCCTTTGATATTAACATCAGTCTAATCTAGTGCTAGGGCTTTTGCGTGTGTTTCTTAAGGCATTTTTGTTTGTTATATATGTATATTTTAGTTCATGCTGGCAACAAAGTAGTGAATGTATTGTTTATAGAAAGATAAGCTGATTGTATTCTATTGATTGTAACATTGACCTGGTTTGAAGAGGTGGTTTATAATTACGTATTAGTATCTAATATGCAGGGGTGGTGTGGTTGTATTATAGCAGCAATTATATACGTGCCTAGGAGACGACTGGAAAATCTATTATACACAATTGCTATTCCACTTCTGTAGGGTTATTCGTACATTAGGGTATTAAAATACATGTGGTGGTTTTTACTAGCAAAATATTTATATTCTTCTTTGCGGTGTTGATTACATAGGAGTTTATGTTCAATTCACTGAACTAATGTCAGGCAAGCTTTGTATTTTGTTAGTATTCTGGCGCTTGTACTATAACGTGCTTTATATGTTTTAAGCTATTTAAATATAATATATATGTGTATGTGTTATTTGCGGTGCATATTTCTTCTGTTAATCTGGTTATATTTCACGGCGGCACGACATTTAAAATGATTGAATTTTATTTGTAGTAAAATTAACTTTACATTAACTTTAACATAATAGTAAAAAGAAGTCTGCTTGTGGATATTGATTCTATTGTGTAGTTTTTATTAGATATTTTACTCTGAAAAAAATTCGTAAAATTTAGTATTGTGAAATTTAGTATTTTGTAATATGTTTCATTAAGAAAACGTAATGGTGTTTATTTGAAATATTTTAGTTTAATAATTCCAAATACGTATTTCATATTTGGCTGTTAAAGTCTGGCAATGGCAGGGCAAGAAGATAGTGGAACAGACCCAACCGCAGAACTTGAACTTATACAGCACATCAATGTCGACATGCCTCGTCTAACACGTCTAATTCATGGTTTGTTATTTTCACCTGATTTGTCTCCTAATGTATCTAGGTATATTGTTAAACTGTTTATGTTGTTTCTTAGGCTATGAAAATTTAAGAAAAAATTCAAGATGTATTGATTAGCAGTTGTTACTATACAACTAGTATATTTTATGTCCAGTAATAATTTTGCTGAAATAGTTAAAAAAAATTTGTATATTTGCATATTTAATAGTTTGCATTTAGTTTGCCCCCACTAGAAATATTTATTTACACAATGAATTCCTAATATAATTATATTATATCAATTAAGTATAAATATTTAAAATTTTCTGTTGTTGCTTGAATAGTTTTCATTATCACTCTTATATATTTTTAGAAATTTGTTCCAAATTCCGTTCATTTAAAAAGACAAGTTGGATCCATCTCGCAATGTATTTAGAAAGAGTAAGTTTATTCTGTTTTAAATATTGACAATTCAATTTTTATATACCCTATGCGTTTATTTAATTTGAGCATGTTTTATTGTTTACAAATATAAGCTAATTTACAATTCACGCCATATATTTTAATGTTTTCTAAATAAATGAAAATTGTGTCTTGATACTTGATACTTTTAGTAATTAGTAATAACAATAAATACCATTTCCCTTCATTTATGTGAATAATTATTTAAAAGCTAAATAATGCTGGCTCAATTTTACATTGTTTTTATCTTATTTTGCTTGTTCGATTTAGGCAATCTGGAATTGGCTGGAAAACTATCCTCAGGAATTTGATGATCTTCAAAAAAAACCAAATGATGAACTTGCAGGTGATGTAGTTTTAATTTTTTAAATATCATTTATAATAACATTAAAAATAATGAATAGATCCATTTAAATATAACTGTTGATTTTTTACATAAGTTAACAGTGTTAGGTCGAAATTGCACAATAATACATTATAAAAGATGCATTGTGTGTATACTTATTAAATCACAATTAGTAATAAATATTTCATATTGCAAGATATAATACTAATTATGCCAAGATTTATTGTATAAGGTTACTTTTCTGTTATTCTTGTCTTAGTAATTGGGACAACTTATATTAATTACTTTTAATATACTGAATTTTTATATTATCAGTGGTAGTGTTTTGTGTACGTTATACATTTACATATTATTAACGAGCTATATTAATGTATAGGCGTTATTAAAATGTGATTAGTTTAAAAATCCATATTTGTTCGATTGTTTATAATTTTTATCTGACATACATTTTTTAAACTATAGTAACATTCTTTTTATATAATAGCTCATTTTTTCTCATCAATATTTTTTCCACTTCCATTCCACCTCCAGACTGTTGTGACAAGTTGTTTGAAAACTTTAGTTCGGTATGTACGGAGAGTATGCGCCGGAAACCGAGCATTTGGCCACTACAGATGATGCTTCTCGTCCTTTGCCCTAAGATCCTCGAGGAGATTGTCAATGCGGAAAATGGCGCACCAATTTCAGCTCAGACAAACCGCAAAAAGCAATTTATGGATGAGGTAAATTGATAATTGAATTGCATTGACTTTCCTAAAAATTTGGACACAGTTGGAGATAACAATAATATTTTTAATTTGTAACGAAATGTTACAATTGGTAATTCTTTAATTTTTTGTTTACTCTAAATACAATTATTTTGCAAAAAAGTTTTTAACAAATATCTATTGAAGATTGAATAGGCTTCAGATGTCATAGATCTAAAATCATATCATTAGATCTAATCATTAGGAAGAATTTTGCCTTTAATCTAGACACTTGTCAGGAACTTTCAGGAGATGAATCCAAAGGTTTTAAAAAGCAAGGTGAATTTTGATTTTGAGAGAGTTTGTGACTTTGTATTGGTTGAAATTTCGAAAAATAAATCTGTGTTTTGTATGCTTTTGATTGACTACAATATATCTTAACATTTTTAGTTAACTTACTGTTCTTAATATTTTTTATTTTTACTGGACAAAGTTCTGTAGAAGTTATAGTTTGTACTGTAGTTATGGTTTTATTTAATATGCTGTGTTTATAGATTATGTTTGTGCTCTTATTAAATTTGAATTTTACAATTGTAGGTTTGTATAATATAAGGGTCTTATATTATTTTACAAATAGGTTATCCATAGTATTGGACGTAAAAAATGAATAACGCGTAATGGTTTCCTCATTGAATCTTGATTTTGCTTTATTATCAGTCTATCTGTTTGATAAAATTTATATAATAGTTTAAAATAAATATATTTTAGCAGATTTTATTTTATTGGCAATTCAAAACTAATAAATTGGGAAATACCTATTTGTTTAACTTTTTGTACTTTGTACGTTTTTTATCATAAACGTCGGTATTGCTGTTATTTTAGGAAAACTTTTTATTAATTTTAACTATTAAGTGCACTATAACACCTATTATTAAAGCAACAATAACACTATTTTCACTTAGTATTCAAATCTTTTTTATCTATATTTTATAAACATGTATTTAATTATGTAAGAAAATATAAATTCTATGATACATAGTATTATTTGTAATTTTAATATATTATATGTGTATGTTTGTATGCATGCGGAAGCCAAAAAGCTCTGAAATATCGATCCTTTAGATGTTTGTTTCATTGAGAGATAGGAAGAGTCTGAGGAATAGAGCGATTTTAAGCCACTGCTAAAACACTACTGGTTAGTTTTCCAACCGCTCGCGCATAGGAAACGAGGGTCACCTTTCTTCCTATATGAGCTCCACCCATCCCCTTCCAAGCCCTCCTACCCCCAGTTCACTCCTGTTTGCAGCATGTGCCGTGCGTGGACTACCTACTGGTTGCAGCTAATCATTCCTATAAGTAGTTCTATCTCGAATCCATCTCTTCTCTTCCCCTGTATATTACTGTATTATTTGCCTTCGTTACCCATAGTTACCGCAATGTTTTTACTGTTAGATCAGCTGCTAAAGATGATACATACAAAAAGTTGTGTGTATTATTCTCTGATAGGATGGCTTATTCCTTTAGATAAATGCTCGTGAGAAGCAAGCAATCTGTTGGTTATCTTACTGTTTAGCTTGATGACATGTTTGTTTCTTGGTTAGTGAATGTTGGTGTACAATATATTGATTGTCTTAGACTATTACTTTTACTTGCAGCTTAATCTCTAGCTCATCTGTAGCTTATAGTATGCATATGGTAACATGTTTAGGTAAACATGTACATTATAGTATTACATGTATATTATAGTATTCAACTATTTTGCATGTAACTTTATCTAAATATATTATTGTTAATATAGTTTAATATTTATTGACTAAGTAATTATTGTTATAGTGTACGTTTTAATTCGAGACTATTATTTTTGCTCTGTTCTAAAGGGTAGATAATTTTAATTAATTATAATTTATTTCGGTAAGCAATTTAGTGACTATCTGACAGCAATTAAGTGACAAGTAATAGTAATTAGTTTGGCAATTAATAATATCTTTTATGAATTAAAGTAATTCTTTTGATTTTCTTGTATTTATCTAATAGTTAATTTTCTACAGACTAACAACCAATTTTAATGTACACTATTCAACCCGTTTTTTGGTGTCAAATCTAACATCGTTATTACACAATTGTGTTTTTTGTACGATCCATTGTTAACTAGAATTGTGATCCCTTGTCTGGTTGCTTTTACTATTTTTATTCTTTATTTTTGTCGCATATATAAATTGTCTTTATTATTACAAATTAAAAAGAGGTATAATTTTCTCGTAATCATTCAAATTAACTTTTCTGGTGTATTATATCTGCAAACATAACATTTTATTTTGCATTAAAAATTAATTTATTTTACTTTGCTACTATATAAGTTAAAAACTAACAACTATGATCTACCACTACAATGTATATATTATTTTATAATTTCTTGTCATAATTGTCAACTAAAAATATGGAATTTAATCATGATAATGCTGGACTACCTAATTTAATCTGATATAATTAAACGACAAGGTATATTTCTTTGTGTTCAGGAACATAGAAATCATTGTCCTCATAAATGTTTTACATTGTACTACTTATTTATTGTACTTCTGATTTCTTCATTCAATCTTTTTTTAGGTGAAGCGAGCATTGGCTGCCCCCAATCACGGAAGTAGCAAGCTGGTTTTGACAGAAGCTGCTCTCTTGGCCGCCGTAAACCTCTGCAAAGTCTCCACCTACATTAACATCAATGACCGGAGCAACATCCTCTTCAACCTCGTGCAGCAGGTCTACCAGGATCTACAGACGGTTCTTTTCAACATCTCTAAGCCCTACATTCGCAGTAATCAGAACCTGGCTGATACAGAAGCTTTACTCACTGAGTTCTTCGTTGCCTGTTTCCGGATCACGCCGCACAACAAAAACCTGGTCAAAGTCTGTCTGGCGCAAAATTCACACTTCTTGTATCAAGCTGTACTCGTCAGTGCTTTATATCGGATCATTACACAGGTGGGTATCATACTGTGTGAAACTGTGGCATAAATTATGGTTGTGTTCGTCCCTTCATACTGCTACTGACTAACCAAGGAAAAAATTAATGTAAACATTAATGCAAAACTGAACCATTAGTGCACCATGCGGTGGTGCAGTTCCTGGGAAAGGCCAAAATCTGATAGCCCAGAGACTTGCAAGACACACACAGCATGCATTGCAAAGGTCAAAGCCAAGAAATAAGTTCAAAGACAAAAGTATATTTAAAATAAAGCAAATACATACTTCAGTTATTGATAAAAATTATTTCAAGAAGTGTCCAGATTTTTATATTATATTGGTGGTTATTTAAACAGGGTGGTACTCGTGATCCGAGTATATATACTCGGATTAAAAATATATACACGGATCTACTCCGATTTTAAAATGTATACTCCACTTTTAAATCATATACTCGGATTTTCACATTTTAATATTTCTATTATTTATTTATTGTGTTTTAATGCTTGCCCTAATAAGCAATTAAACAAATTATAGGTGATAAAAATTGAGCTACGAGCAATGTGAATAAAAAAGGTTATCTAAATACACAATGTGCCACAAATGTGTATTATAGCATTAAGAATTAGATTTTTTTAAAGATATATGTATATGCTCGGATTTAAAAAAATAATATATACTCTGATTTTGTTTTGCATTTGATGTGGCCCACCCGGTTAAAAGAAATAATACGGAGATAAATATATTATGCGACATATTACGAGTATGTTCCTTAAGAAATTAGAAGAATTCTAAAAAAGTCTTATGGAAGTGAAATTTAATATTATTATTTTCTGTGTTCTTTATTGCCTAATATACACAATATTATGTATTATCTAGTTAGAATTTGTGATATTATTACTGTAATATTATACTGTAAACAACTAAGTAAAAGCAGTTTAAGTGCAGTATTTATGTTATTAAGCAGTCAAATTTAATATTTGAGTATATTAATTAGAGCATTTTTTTTACTCTGGTATTATATGAATAATTTACTTAATTATTGGAGCAAATAGTTATAATAAATATAATATTGTACGTTCACGCAATTAAGACAACAATAATATTTATTGTAAAATTATAAAAGTGATATCATATTATGTTACAGTTGCAGTGCAAATAAATTTATATAATATTTATACCTTTTTTTTCAATCACAGCCTCGCTTATCCTGGTGGCCAAATGTGGCTTTACTATATACCAAGTCAGCCGATATTCGGCTTATGTTCCTCGAAACTCTCAACAAAGTCAATCATCACCAACCTATTCGCATGACACAAGTATGTTTTCACATTGCTTATTCACTATTAATCCTAATTTTATATAGTTCATTCTGGCTTTTATCATTTGAGATGAATGCTTTTACTGCGTAATATAACATTTTAAGTGTATAACCAGTAAAAACGGATATTTTTTTTTGACATTTTATAAAGCGTTTTTTTATATTTTAGAGCTCCATTCTCCGAGATAAGGTTATTCCCAAAATGAAAGAAAAGGGAGGAGAGGAAAGTCTTACCAACAAGTATAATTTGATCCTCAATATGGTCCGTCTAATCAATGCCGATCCTCTTCTCATGTTGCATGTGAGTACAATACTGCAGTGGGTCATATTATAGAGCATTTTATGACATATTTTTTATTTTACAGTGATATTTAATTTTTAATTAATATATTTTCTTTCTCGTTCAATGGATCGAAGATAGTTTATAACTAATTAGTGTACATTTTAAAAGCACCTTTCTAACTTTATATTTATTTTTGACTCCATGCGTATTATTATATATCTATAATATTTATAAAAATTTTGTCCTTTGATATGACATATTTTAACATCGAATGATAAAAAGAAAACAAGCACAAGCTGCGTAGAAAAAATGAAATTATATTTCACAAATTTTCGGACTACAACAGTCCCTTATCAAGTGAGTAGAAAATATGAAAATAACAAGATAAGCAATGCAGTTATAAACATACAATAACAGCTGATATGATGGTGAGTTCAGATCAGCAG
>JAYRBW010012542.1:0-13210 GCA_036023295.1 Invenusta paracnida | reverse complement strand
TAATCGCGGTTTATAGTCAACATCCTAGGAAGCATAAAATCATATTAGCCTATAGCTAACTTAGGATATGATTATTACTAAATAAACGTTTTCTAATAATAACTCTTGCTTGTTCCTTGTTCCTTGATCTTACTGTATCGGGTTATTAATACATGTAATAAATTAATTGGGGTTTTGTTAACGGCTATTATACTAACATAGATAAGAACCGCAATTCATTTAGTTAACAGTAATAAAATGGGGTTCTGAATGTGTTGTTATATATATATTACAGTTTAGTAATTAGTACATAAAATAAAGCTACTTTCAAATAAATAACAATATATTAAAATAAACAATTAGCTTAATTAAGAATATGAAATATATTATTCCCTTAGGATCATACAGATTATAAAATTAACTTTTTTTTTAATTATTATATTTTTAAATAAAAATCTATTACCAATGTATCTTTATCCGGCAATGCATTTACAATCGTACATTCTATAACTACAGTACTGTACTTAAACAAATATCGTTGTTAGGGTTAGGGAGTCTAAATATTTATTCCATTCAATAATAAATGTAACAAATAAATGACCCAGGTATTGACTTATATTTTGACTTTAAAATATAGAATTAATATATAATCCACTTTTAGTAAAAGAGGGTAATAGTTTTCTGAATATATGTTTTAATAGATAAAAAACAGAAAAACTCAATTTACCTTGGGTAGTATTAGTCATAACTGTTGTGAACGTATTCGTTATAACAGCTGAATCCACTTCTATCCTCATATTGTCAATACAATTTATTCTAGGTGACAGACATCCAAACATCCAGTGGGATAACACAATATAGAATTCCTTTAATTATTAAATTGTATCATTAAGATTTATTGGAATCTCCACAATAAAGATAACGACCGTAATTGCAATAATATTTTCAGTAGTCACTAACAACAAGATTTTACAAGTGTGTTTCACAACCGAGACAGCTGATGTACGTTTGAAGAATGTTCCGTCTATAAATTTGGCTATTATTGGAGTTTGTTTGGATGTGCGAAAGAAAGAGAGCTATTGGAAAAGGGAGAAAATCTTGTAGTTAAAGAGGCGTAAATCGCACCAGTTGTTTATTACTTTTTCTCCTAATGCGAAAAAATTATCCAATCAAATTTGTTTTGGATTTCCGTTATAGTTTGCTTAGTAGTGATTCTACTATATATTTATGTATCTTATATATCTTATATATATTTATCTTACATATAATAATAATTATATGTAATTTCTCTAAATACCAAAAACAAAGTAATATTAACCAAACATACCAAAGAATTTCTGAAAATATTCATTGTAAACGCTTAGATTTTTTTAAGTCAGATACTATTATCTACTATATGACGCTGCGTAATATTTGTTCAGGATATTTCAATTATGAAGCTTTGATTCAATGCTATAGACACTCCGATATTAATTGTAAATGAATAAAGTGATATTTTCTCCAAAGTAGTATTCTCTAAAGCAGTAGGTAGAGATCATTACAAATTGCTAATTATTATTACAAATTATCATATGAATACAACTAAATCAATGATGTGTATTTTCATACAAATATGGAATAAGAAAATTAAGCTAAAAATTACAATATGTATATATATTAATATTTAAATGTAGATACAACAAGCGAATTTATCGTTTTTGATGGTCTCGATAAATTGTTAAAAGAGTATGTGTAACGCGAAAAAAAACTAAAAATATATTTACCTTACTTAAAGTTAAATTATTCCAATTCTCTCATTTAGGGGCTTCTATTGCAGTTCCCTTATAGTTTTAAACTTCTTTGATGCATAACACTTAAAAGACAAAGTATTCAGTTGCAATTTGAAAACCTTAACTACTTAGATCATAAAGTACTTGTGGTAGAGACAATATGGAAAAAAGTTTAAGCAAAATTTTAAAATTTTATGAAAATATATCATTTTGAATGAGCTAAATTAAAGTAACAATACTTAATATTTTTCGAACATGTTTAAAAAAATGAGTGAATACAATTTATCCAGTCATATTGTTTGCCACATACAGTAAAAAAATTCATTGGAAATAAAAATAAATATAATAAGACTTTTAATTAGTTACTTGATATTTTTCTAGTATAATTGAAATGTTTGAAAATTTTCCATCTCTTTGCTTAATTAAAACGAATGACAAAAAATAAATAAAGGAATAAAATAAAATATAAATATTTAATCTTTAATATTTTTAGAAGCGGAAAATTTAAGTATTACTTTATTATATTTTTATTTGTTTTTCCGTAATAACGATATCATTTTAGTTAATAGATGATGGTTTTCAAATAACAAAAATAAGAAAATAACTTATGTATATTTTTATGTCAACGCACTAATCTATTTATACATATGTAGGTATATAATCAAGAACAAGAACTGGATTGAAGTCTCTTTATCAACAATTATTTTTTAAAACAGACTATAAAACAAAATCTTAAAAGAAATGGACATAATTATTACTTGATAATATATTAATGATCAATTTTTATCATAAAAAAGTTAGGTTTAATTTTTACACAAGGAAAATAGAAAAGTTTAAACCCAATTCAAGAGCATATTTTAATAAGCCTAAATTTGATTGAGTGTGCGTCCTACAAAAGACTTTATGCACCATTTGATGAGTAAATATATGGTATTGAACATACAAGTAAATTAGTAAAAAATCGTAATTGTAAGTCTACTGAAGATATATAAAGCATATATTTGTCAATAGTTTTAAAAATTTTGTTTTTTTGACTATTAAATTCAATAAAGTCTAAATAGTTAAATATTTCTTTAAATTACATTTTATTAAAAAGTATTACTTAATTATTGTCCGGTGTATTAGAGGATGCAATAACTTTTGATAAATAAAAATGAACTGCATTATAGGTACATACATCGTCTTTATACGATATATAACTTTTCAGAATTATTATACAAAAACAACGCATTATGTATGTAGGCCAATAATATTACCCTCATGTGTTGATTTAGATTTATTTATTATGTGGTAGGTGTTATTGTAATTTCTATAGCAGAAACTAAAATATGTAAAATTGATAATTTATGTTAGTTTATAAGGATCAAAAACATCAAACGTTATTGCTTAACTTCTATTCTGCTAACAACACTCAAATTTATTCAATACCTTTGACATTTTTAAAACTCTATTAATAAAATGTTATATTCGTACCGTAAAGTTTAATTTTCCTATACATATTTTAAGAATTATGTTATTAATACCTACACATTTCAACTTTATTGGAAACTAACATATGCATCTAAAAATTTGAATAAGCAGTTATTTTATATTTTATAATATGTACAATATCTTGCAAAACAACAAATACAAAATTATATGTTACTGACATAATTTAGATTCGTGTAATACGATGTATCCATATATAAGTTTAGAATTAAAGGTTTTAGTACAGTTTTTATTTATAAAATATTGTTGATAGATAGTTCAATTTATATAAAGTGTAGATAAATATATATTGAAACAATTTCGTAGGGTAACAAGTATTACTTAAAATGTTGTGCAATATATCCTAATAAATAATTTATATTTCTACTTTTCTATTTATTTGATAATGTTACTATATTTGCCAAAAATAATGGCAACATGGTTAATATATTCTTTATAGGCTTGTAATATGAGTTTATAGCTTGAAAAGACCATAAGATTTCCATAATATATTTTTCGGTCGAGTAATTAAAAATAGAAATAGAAGGTATTTGTATATAAGTGTAAATTATTCACGTAAGAGCGAAAATAAAATAACATTTTAAATTAAACCTACAACGAAATACATTTTATATGTACGAGTATAAACAACATAAATATATTTTGCATTTATAAATGAAATTGATATCAAATGTCAGATGTTTCGAATTTTAATGAATATATGTTCCTAATATATAATTTATATCTTCGATTTAGAGTTATAATTATAACCAATATTAGTCCTAATCTTCTGTTAAATGTGTTTTATGGCAAATTTTGTGATTTTGACGTCAATTCCAAGCTTCTTGCATTTCAGAATAATGCTTAAATTTCAACCAACACAGCCATAAACTGTTTCGTTTTGTGTTAATAGCCCCAGTGTTTTTATACTAACAAGTTTATAGAAAAAGGCATTTCTTAGTTATATAAATTGAGGCAATGTGAGTTTCACTGATAAAATGCATTTTTATTTTAAGAAGTAATCGTTTTATTATACCTACTAATTTTCACTATTGGAAAAAACCTATAAGAAAAAAGGAAACACTTATGCAACATTCATTTAAAAATTATTATTCATTACATAGTGTATAGTGTACAGTAATTATATACATATATATATCTTTCTTTGACCTCTTGTATATTCAATATATTTCATTATTTTTAAAGTATTTTAACTAGAAACCAATTTTATGATTTAAAATAATTAATAAATTATTAATCAATTCTTACTATAGCTTATTTCTAAAAAATATATAAGAATTGCACTGATATATCGAGACTGTCTTCGTCTAGTTTCTCAAAGTCTTCCACGGCAGTTTATGAACCCAATTGGAACCGCGGTCTATATCAAGTTTCCAGTACCGTCAGCATTTTTTTAAATTTGGTACGTTTAAAAAACGGAATTTCCGTAGATTTACGTTATATGTTTTGTAATTTTACTCAAGCTCTGTATTTTTATACAATAAACGAAACATAAAATTACAGAACATTCGTAAAAATACGAAATAATAATATTTCATAAAACAAGGAAAGATTTACGAAACATATTGTTGTTTTTTGACGAAAATTAATTTACGAAAGTTCCATAGAAATAACAAAACACGTAAAATCATGTACTATATATATTGATAGGTAGGTGATAAAAATATAACAAAGTAAAATTATCATAAAAAATACATTAAAATAGTTATGCATATGTTCTGTAACAAAACTCATTTATAGGGTTTTATATTCAGTACTCGAATCACAATTTTGTGTCAATTTCAAGAGATTTGAAAATTAAAATTAATGTTTTTTACAAGAAATTGTGCATATCAGTTGCACAATGGTGCGAATATAGCGCTAAAAGTTGTAAAATATTAAGACAATTCCAGGAAACTGATCCATCGGTTCATTTACAATTCAGAACAAACATGTGGGATAGATGGGATTATATTGTCTTGTAACATTTAAACAATAACATTGATTTATATATTTTAATCATTTTTTTGCGCGGGATGTGATGTACATCGATAGACAATACTCTGGTCCTGTATATATACTTCAAAATTATTTTTTTGGCACTGGAAAAATAGTAACTTCCATTTAGATATATATTGACAAACACAGACTAGCCGTAAGATAATACTATGGTGGCCGAGAGGTGTTAAAATATAACTACGTGTTTTTATAACCAATTTATCACAATTATGCTGTTTCTTCACTAAAAAAGTAATTTCTTTGCACACAAGTTGCATCTTTGCATAATAAGTTACTTCTTTAGTAAAGAAGCAACTTATATAGTTAAGAAGCAGTTTAATTGTTATAAATTTATGATAAAACACGTATTTATATTTTGACACCTCTCGGCCACCATATCATGTCATTGTAATGTGTTTCGTTTCTTTTGATTGCAACCTATACTAAACTAGAATATTTCAAATGCAAACACTATTCCATATATCATTCTATTTTAATTCTTAATTACCTAATGTTATACATATACTCTTTGTACACATTAATTGCATTTGTACAAAGAGTATATTATGGCGTATCCTTTAGAAATACTAATTATTATAGTAAATTGCACATTTAATGTAAGCCTTTCCTAAAAAGAAAGAGTACACAATCTTTAACTAGTACTTGTTAATTGATTAATATTTACAATTAAAAATAAAATCATTACAAATAAAAGTTATTTATCCAATTTGAGAATAAATTATGCATAAATTTCAAGCACTACGAGGATCGAGATCAATTTCAATCCCTGAAATTGTAGTTTCCACTGCGGCTCATGACAATCTTAACAAATATAAGTCATCATAAAGAAACTAATTACGAATTTTGAAATATCTCAGTCGAGGCTTGACCTTTACAGGCATCAAAAGAACAAGAATCCAACAAAACATAATCTTATAGACACTGTCATTGACTAAAATTACAAATTTACGAACGATTTTTCCTTCTGTAAATTTATCTGCAAATTAGTTAGGAATTCTCGGAGTAAGTCACGTGACCCACTTGTGATTTGTAGTTCGTGAAACATAACAACGTAATTTTTAGATTTTAATGAGTAAATTTGTAAAAATCGTTTGTAATAGTAATTCGTAAATTTGTAGTTCCTGAAACGATATCTTATTAGATTTGTAGATTTGTAATATAGTAGTAAAATAGTCAATTGTAGTACGTGAAACCCACCCCAGGTTATAAATTATGAGCAATGTAGATTGTGTGATTAATACGACTATAATTGTCAATTAAAAGTGGTTATCTCACATCCAACTATAAGAAATTAGTTCAGAAATATATTATTTTTCATTTTTAATAACATAAAATGTGTGACAATTATTATGGAATGATAACATTGATGTTAGAAAATTTCATGTTCACGTATCTGGAAATAATATATAAGAAGTTAAGAAAGAACAAATGGAATCTTCAGATACATTCGTGCATTAGGTATTAATGGCATGACGTTTCGCCCGTAAGCTTTATCATGGATATCTATTAATAGTAGACTATCTACTATATAGATATCCATGGCTTTATCAAGTGCAGTCTGATATTATAAATAATTTGTGTCGCTAATGTATACGTATTTGGTACAATAAGTGAAGCAGGTAGTGATAGATTACAGAGTATTACAGACTATCACTATACCTGCTTAACTAAATACTTAATACACGAATGTATCTCTAGATTTTATTTGTTCTTTCTTAACTTCTTATAACATTGATGTTGTTTAGTTTTTTCTCAGTCGAAAGTGCAATTTATTTATTTTTCTGTTTATTATTAACTTATCAATTTTTATCTTTGTTCCAATTGGTTAATTAATCAAATTAATTAATCATTCTAGATTTATAAACAATATAAGAAGAAAAGCAAACTTTTCAAAAAGCAAATTTACTATTAATAGGCTAAATAAAAAGGCATTTCAAACAGTAAAAACATTAAACTCCAATGAAACTTGTGAGTTTAATGCATTAAAATACGATCTATATGAAAATGAATTAACAATTAAATGCAATGATAAATAAATATATTTTTTACACTTTAAATGTATGGGTGTATTTTTATTTTTGAGTAGAAGACTGCAATGTTTAATTTACTTAACTTAATTAATAAATAATATATCACTTAATATTAAATTAATTTGAAAAACCGTGTGAAGCTTTAATAAATAGAAAAAAACATTATAATTGAAAATAACATTTTAATCCTATTTACTCCAATTACTAACTATAGAAATATACAGAAATATTTTTCTATAAAGTAAATAAAACTTAAATATTAAAAATGAATTGCCATACCATAATTTACAGTATATACAAATACATGGTTATTAGTTCCCAAACTTAATAATTTTCTTATCTTATTACCTAGAGTAAATAATCACGTAGAGAACACTTACTAACAGCCCAAAAATAATTAGAATACTGTCACATTTTAGTTACACAGTTGAAATATGGAATCCACTCATTCAATTTTGCTACACTAAAAGTTTTAATTCCCTTTTCTGGAACTGTTTTCAAAGACAGTTTTAGTTTTTAATTCTTTTCGGTCACACAATTCCTCCACAACCTCAAAACGTCGGTTATTTTTCTTGCATTATTTTTAGCAATATTTTTTGCGGTTAGTGTCTTGATCGTTTCTTCGATCTCATCTGAGAATCTAAACTCTGTTGCCTCGTCGTCCGCATTGTTCTCTTCATCCAACTGACTCAGCACTAAATCTACTATATCTCTCGGTAATTCATTCATCTCGCAAATTATGCATAATGCAATAATAATACTGATTGATTTAAATGTATGAGAGTATTATTCACACTTAACTAATTGCGTAATGGCCTGCTTATGGATTAGAATATTAGCACGAACTTCCTCAAGTGCATCATCTAATATTTCGTAAATACTGACTAAAAATAATTGCTTTCATCAGTTTAAATAAAATTTGATAAATCAGAGAACAGACCCGACGCTAGCTATTCTCGGCTACATCCTCGTGAGCGTACGGATGATAACCTCAATTAGCATACGCGTCTCGTCTCGTCTGTTCTCTATACTTATTCGATTTAGAAATTTTTATTTTTATTTGTTTGTTTCTGGGAAGTTAATTTTTTACTGTAAACATATTAAAGTGCTCTTATAAAAGTTTTGTGTTTAAAAATATTATTTTTAAAGTAGTTCAAAAGTTTGAACGATATTTGTCAAAAGTCTTAATCTTAAAATAAGGATTTATATTGTTTCGTGATGTGTAATAAAAATAGTATTCAACTTTATTCTTCACATTTCCATTATGCGAGTTCCAAAACTAAAAGTATTGTTTCCTTATTTCATGTAAAGTTTTGTTGAAACTTTATAAGTCAATTATTAAACATCACTAAAAAAATATACGGTGTCAACAGGCGTGTCAAAAGACAATATAATTGCTTTTCGTGTCAAAGACGTGTCATGAGTGTGTCAAAAAATGTTAATGTCTTAGTCTGTACATATCATGGATAGATTTACGTGTCAACAGACGTGTCACTTAGACAAAAGGTGTCAACCTCGACAAAACATGTCAAGAGACGTGTCGAGAATTTGTATGTGTTTCAATATTAGAATTTTAAAATGATAATTTGTTAGGAGTAAATTTATTTAAGTATTTATTTAAGTTGCTCATTAAATACTTATTATATACATATAGTCAAATGATGATACTACACTTTTAAATTTGAAAATCTTCTTTTTCTTATTTTATTTTTTAATAATGAAATTGAAGCTCCAAAATATATTATAATATTTAATTCAAAAATAAAATTCTAAATTTAGTTGGTATTACTTTTGTTACTAGCACATTTTTTAAATCAATTTTATAATTCGTCAAAAATTATCTGTTCAAAAGCAACATTTCATGTATACATTTCCATAATTATATATATTTTAAATGACTTTTCATCACTTAATTATAAGAACAACAAAAAAGATTTGTTCTGTTTATAGGAAAAAAATAGATTTACTTAAAATGTATTTATGATTTTTTGAGTAATTTATTGATAATATTTTTAAAGGCTGTTAAATCATAAAATTGTTCATTTCTATTTTAAACCAATACCTTTTAATTTACTAGAATTATATTAAAAATAAATGAACTGATATAATTACACACAGATATGTTGTATATAGGTAATTATATTCTAAAATGCAGGTGATAATTAGTTAAAAAAAATAAATGAGTGCAAAAATATTGCTAGTGGAAAGGAATTATTGTCTGTGCCTTTAAGTTTATTAGTCAATCTGAAGTTAACTGTAACGTGGTTACAATCGTGATGTACCTGTACTGATGTGTTTACATATATATTCTATCTATACAGTGATGGGGGATATCACAATGTCAATGTCACATACAATGACAATGAATGTGCTTTCTGTCTCGTATTTTTCCAAGTAGCACCTTCTCTTTAACATCCTATATAGTTTAGAGATGCACTATTATTAATGAGGTAAATTTTGCCACAAGTTTCTTAAAAAAACTTTGAAGAGGTGCATTTTTATCGTGGAATTTAATGGAAATATTCCAACAATTATTCAAGTGTTTTAAATCATCTTAAGTCAAGAAATAAATAATGTTAGTTAATACACCTTTAGTATTATATTATATATTTAGCTAATATAATTAGTTTCACTAGTAAATTAGTAATTTGGTTAATAATATTGAAACAATTATAAACGTACGTTTGTTGCTGCTTAATCTACATATAAGTAGGACTAGAGAAGTCATCCTTCTTTAAATTAAATAATAAATTTATCGATATATATATATATACATATATACAAAAGTTGTTATTTTGTACCTACCTAATACCTATATATTACTCTCTCACTAAAAATTTATGAAATGCTAATAGTTGTACTTATCTCCAATATTAATATTAGTTATTTTCACTAGCTTTTCATAAATTAAGAAACTAAAAAATAGAAACAGGGCACTTATTCTGAAAAATTCGAAATAATCAATCTTTTAGAAACGTAAACACGTATTAATTATTATCGTATATATTTCACGTTTAGTTACAATGATACATGACACGAAAGTACAACAGAATCATATTGAAATGTACCTGAGTCATATTGCATCTAAATTAAATTATTAAATCTTTTAAATTAATAGTTTAATTTATACAAATAGCAGCATATATCGAACTATACACATATATTAAATATGCGTAGGTACCTTTTAGGCAATTTGAAATATATACAACCTTGAACATTCAGTCATTTTTGTCTGAAATACGTCTTGATAATTTTAGGTTCTGACACTTAATCGATTCAACCTTATCATCTAAAATTAATTTTCGGCAAACTTTGTATGTAGTTATATAAGTATATATTAATTGAAGATAAATACATTTTGGGCAAGAGTAGAAAAACAAAGGAAACATATATAGTTCCTGTTCTTGTTTCATCTGTTTTCATAGGTATATATTTCGCCGGTAATGCTAAGAAGATCAAACATATATGACTAATAAATGGACCATGTCAAAATGTTCCTTCGTTTTTTTATTTTCAAAAATATGTTTATTTATTAGTATTAATAAAACATTAAGTATTAGTCAGAAATTTGTCATTCACGATAATTGTGGACGAAAATTTTATTAGGTGAATTTTACAATTTTTTATGATCACAAAATAAACTTACAATAGAATTCTAAGTATAATTTAGATATGAATTAAATCTGCGTACTCGATGCGTACTTGTTTTAATCAATGATATTACAGTTTCCTCAGGGGTCTGTGTAATAGAATACAATTTAGGTACTATTTTACGATTATATGGAAAAAAAGTGCTCATAAAATGCGTTTCATAGGTTACAAGTTTCGGTTGTCAAACAAGTGACAACTCCATTTCACACATAAACTGGCGTCCGATTAATAAATAAGCAAATGCACTGGTGCCATTTAGTGGGAACTGTTAATATGGATGGTATACTACCACAGTGTTACAGCACTTGACGAAACCGAAATATTATAATAGATTAAATTTTCGAATAAAGTATAGCATTTGGTTGGTTTTTTATTTTTAGTAGGCCACTGAAGTGCATCAGTTTTTTTACAGGTAGCACCACATGGCCCCAGTGCCTAAGCAAAATCAAAGATAGTAGTTAGCTCACATTGATAATTAATATGTATCGTGTTACTAAAAACATTAGCTATATTTCTTTCTTCTATTAGAGGCTTCCTAGTGATATAAATTAACAAAAAATAAACATAATATTCCATGTATGTTTCATCGAGTTATTATCGATATTATAACAGGAAAATTTCCCTGAATTTCTGGCAGTAAAAGGCGATTCTCAATAGTTGCCAGATAACCGAGATATTGCAATTTTTAATTTGCTAAGATTAATTTACCTGTCTATGTAGATAGATAGAAATTTAGAAATAAGAATATATACTTTTTGTATCGTTTGACTGAGTTTTCAAGTATTTACTAACATATAGCTTGCCCATCTCGACATGCAATATATTACCTATATATCAAAGGTTTGTATGTATATTATTATTGACTGATAATAATGTTAATTGATAATTATAAATATTTTTAAAGAGTCTCGTCAAAATATATTTTGTGATTAAATAGGCAAGGTAGTATGAATTATTATTGACGTCAATCACCCTTATACTAAATATACCCAAAAAAGTACATGATTACTGGTGAAACTCAAGAATATGTTTATAATATACCTAAATACGAAACTCTAGATATTCAGTCTCATTTATTACAGATAACTGAAATTTTGAATGCAGTTTTTGCATTTTTGAAATAGTTATTCATCAAAATTTTTAAATTGTCTCTTAACTTGAGACTATGCTCCATGTTTATTTCAAATGCATTCTGATATAAGGTAAGTTATAATTATGTATTTATTTTATATATATAATTACGTATCATTTTCTTTTTGACACTTATCTGTTGTAATGCCACATACAATAAGGTTCAACCACATCATATATAGTTCGTGCTGCTTATAGTATTGCATTTAATCACCCCAAGAGAAAATCTGTGATGCTTTTATACCTATAATATATGCTAATGGTATTTTATAAATTATTGTTCTAAATTGAATTTTATTGTAAACATTTTATACACTTGTGAAAGTTGGTAGCTATTATTTATATACTGAACACCATAACTTTTTTATTTGATTATTTTATTGTCCTCATTTCAGATCGTTATTTTAAAAATTCAAATAATATATATTTTTACTTAATTAAGGAGCAATTTAAAGAACTAGATGTGTTATGAGGATTTCTTTGACACGAAAAACATGTTCCCAGGCTGTTCGGCGTTTGACACGACAGCCGTGTTATGAGGATAATGTGACACGCCGCATGGACAGTCTGGGACATTTTTTTGTGTCAATTGAAACGATAAATTTTTCAGTGATGTATATACCTACTGTTATTGTAATTTATAGGAATGATAAATCGCTATGACAAATTAGGAAAAATAAGATTACCTAGTTAGGTTAATAAAAATTAATAGAAGTATTTAATTATTATCAAATTTTGTTGTTATTTAAAGCAGTTGATTAATCAATACTAATGGATGATAATTTGAAATATATCATCCTAAATTTAAAACAACATAAGAAGAAAAGTAAGCTTTTCAAAAAGCAATTTTACTATTAATGAGAAAAATGAAAAGGCATTTCAAACATTTTAAACAGTAAACAATAAACTCCAACAAAACCGAGTTTAATGCATTAAAATACGATCTATATAAAAATGAATTAACAATTAAATGCAATGATAAATAATATGTTTTTTACACTTTCAATGTATTAGTGTATTTTTACTTTTGAGCAAGGGATTGCAACGTTTAATTTACTTAATTTAAATAGCAAATAATATATCACTGAATATTAAATTAATCTTTAAAAAAAGTATGAAGCTTTAATAGATATACAGAAACGTTATAATTGAAAATAACATTTT
>JAYRBW010012531.1:0-13212 GCA_036023295.1 Invenusta paracnida | reverse complement strand
CTTTGAGGCCAGTTCCCCAGACTTCACTACCATAGAGAAGATTACTCAGAATAAGACTTTTATAGAACATAATTTTTATGTTAGTAATGCTTCTACGACTATCCCATATTATTAAGTACAAGTATTGAATAATTACAAAATATACAAAAATAAAGTACAACAAGAAAAATATGAAAGAATAACCCTTTCAAGCACTTACTATCTATCTGAAAAATACACTAATTTCTTACTTTTCTGTTATATTAGTACAATAATAAAATATGTATACAGGATATGGATTTAATTTAAAAATATTGAACAATACTTACCTTTTTATTAATTCATACAAATTTTAGCTTAATTATTAAACTACATAAAATATATTTGTTAAATGATTTCTTATTAAATTTATATTATGACAATGTTGTCGAAGCCTTATCTTCCTTATGATTGCTTACTTCTCTGTTAGTATTTTAACATTACAATGAATGACAAAAGTTAAAGTTTCTATATATGTACATAATATATTTCATATAATATTCTTACTGAAGATAAATTTTTAATAAAATGTATTTTATTATAGTTCACTGTAATATATATATGTAACAGCTCACTTGTTTCACACCAACATCCTGACGGGAGGCAACCTGACTTGATTTCTCCAGAATCCCCACTGAAACCATTTTCGGTGGTGTCTTGCAGACGCAGTGGGCCGCTGTGAGGATTGTATTTTTATTGAGAATTGAAGCTGTGCAGTCGCCGAGCAATGCCAGGAAGGGAAACTGAGTGGGAAGAGCCGGATTTCCATTGATGATGCGCCAACTGCCAACTGCTTCGTTGACTGCTACCCGAAGACAAACGATTGCAGTTAGCATGAAATGTATAAGGATGTACATTTTGACAAGCGAGAGAAATTAATTTCTTTAAAGATATCAAATTAATCTTTTTTTATTTGATTTAAAATTTGAAACGTAAAATATCTATTTAAGTGTTGCCTACTGTTTGTAAGTATAATTTGTTCATATGTAAGTATGAATAGATTTTTATATATAATCTGGCTATTTTTATCTGTAAAGGAAGTTATTCCACTCAAGCATTTGCTTTGTTTCTCATGCACAGATGGAATTATTCCCATTCGGTTAAATTAAGTGTTATGTTACAACACTTATATAAATAAGATTATTTAGTGAATAGAAAATTGCTGTAGGTTTACGTGAATTGTTTAGAATTTAAAATACTCATTTGCTTTTTCAAAATTTAGATCTTGTAACGAATCATTTTTTTTCTAAATTTTGAAGTCATGAAATAAATGTTGTTATTAAATTTTTAACAATGGCTTTAACACGTAATAATTTGAAATTTTCATTTTTATCGTAACTTGAAATTTGATATAGCATTTTCAATTGTTTTAAATGGGATCATGAAGCAATTGTATATATATATGTATATAGTCATCTTATTTTATGCAGGATTACTTATTATTCCGTTATGTTATAATTTCTGATTTATATTACATATATAAATTTATCTATTGAAAAATACATTTTTTAATTCGTTCTTATCTTATATAGAGCATAATGTTCTTTTTTGCTCCTAATATAGGTACCAAACCAACTACTGATACTATTATTTTTATATATATCTTCTATATAAGCGTGTAAGGTAAATATAATTTCTGTGATCTGAGACAATTAAGATATTTTAAATTATTTATCGACGTAATTATACGTAATTCGACCCTTTAAATTAAATATATAGCAATTAGTCACCTATGTAGACAATTTGGTTAGTGAACTACAAAATAAGAAAAACTAAAGACAGTCTACTAATTAACCTATATCAAATTCACTTGAAATATCTTATATTCTTCTAAGTTATTTGAATTAATTCTCGTTCATCAGCAATGTAATATATTAAGTACACGGATTATAACTTTCAGAATTTCCATTATTTTTACCAACCATTTAGCGTTCACATAGGAATATTGCCTCAATTATGTATTTATGCCTAAGTATAAATTTGAGAGATGGGAGGGTTTGAAGCAGTCAGTCGTCCAATCAGAGATCAGTTTGCAGATTTTACTTGATTTTCCTGATTCCTCTGATTCTTATTAACACCACCAGTCAAGCTTGAGTCTGACACATTCTTCATCATTCTTGTACATTAGTTTACCAGAAGAAACAGCGGTAGCAAAGGAATTACTGAAATATTATTGTCATTAATTTGACATCAATATGTTTGCATTATATTGTGGAGAAATTAATTTATTCATGTGAAAAAAGAAAATTATAAAGTGGATATATTTAAGTTTTATACAACCATTCAGGAGAAAAGTATAATTCCAAATTGAAGAAACTGAGATATATTTTAGAGATCATCTCATTTAAAAAACATTTATCAATTCATTTAATTTTTGTTCTGAAAGTTCACAAATTTACAATGTCATCAAGATTTATTTCAACATCATCGAGTACTTTATACGTTGCAATATTGGCTTCGTTTCTCTTTTTGTATAATAATACTGGTAAGTAAAAAATTGAAAATATCATAGATGAACTACCTTAGGTATTATCTACAATTTTTTTTAGCTCAGTCAATTTTTTTTGGAGGGAATATTAATTAATTATTAATCAGTATTGATTTATTAGTTAAATGAAATTGAAAAAACTATTTTGCAATTCATAAAAATAATCGGCAATTGCTTTATCTGAATTTAATATTAAACTAAAGGTGAAACAGACTAATTAACTGACTACTTCAAATAATTCCAAAGAAATCGAAAAAATTGTCAAGTTTATAGGAAATAAAAATATAAAATTTATTCTGGAGAAACACCCAACAATTTTAGCGAAATTGACATTTTTTAGCGATTTGTAGTATATATTCACGCAATGACATGTAATCTGTGTACACTGGAAATAAACAATGCAAGTATTGAGCTTTAGATAAATATTAAAATACTCATAAATAAATCTTAACTTAAAATTTGTATGCATTTAGTATTTTTTCCTTTGTAGAAATTTTATCGTTTGACATTTAGATTAAATAAAATATCTTACAAAAATAATATATGCAAATATATATGTATTTATTTAGAAACTTATAGTTAGTATCTTTGAAGTGAAAACCATAAAACAAATTCTTTTAGCAAAGAAGTGTACATATATTACATTCTTAATGATTCAAAATTTAAGATCAAATTTGAGATTGAAGTGCTTAATCATTAGCGAAATAATATCATTAGTCAGTGGCGGATACAACCGAATGGGGAGGGGGGTCGCGGAGCGGACGCCCATTTTTATTTGTAGTATTTGAAAATTTAAAAGTAGTTTTTTACTAAATAATTTTATAATATGTTATTTGGAAATTTGGGGATTCCTGCATTTTGAAAATCCTGTATTCGCCACTGTTAGTAGGAATATTTGACATTTTTTCTTCATCAATACATATGCTCATACTAACAAAAACTTAAATCAAGACTTCAATAGTATATTTGAGGGCAGATTGTATAATATTCGTATACGTTTACTGAGTTCAAAGTAGTCATATTCACCATTTATATTTACTTAATAATACTCCTTGATGTTGAAGTTAGTTTACATAGTATATACTCATTTTAATTAAACTCAAATCTGTGTTTTACTTAAATATAATAAATACACAATTTACAGAAGATATATGTTGACAGTAAAGATTCACTATTTTTTTATAGTTTTGAAAGGCTTTAAAAATATCAAAATTAAATTTTGTATTTAAACTTGTAAACCCGTTTACAGGCATATCTAAAAATATAATGTAGAAACAGAAGGATCTGTTTTAACGAGCTTTAAACATATGAGTTTTCAGTTTCACCTGAAAAAAGTTCTATATAACATAATGAAATAAGTTTATGCATGCCAAAGGATCGGTTTGAGACAAAGACGACATTTATTTCCGAATCTTTGACTGATCCATATAATAATTTACCTGAAGAATAGAAATTCATTTTAGACATATAAGGAAGTAGGCACGACATTTTGATGACTGTTCGTTTACTGGAGTTGAAAAACACAAATCAGAAACAATCGAAATATTTTACTATATTGATAGTTAGACATTATTTCACTTGCAATGAAAACTTGTGATATTGTATAAGTGAAGATTTAAACTTCTATGCTACCTATACATATATAACCACCGATGCTATTCTTTTCAATAACAAATAATTATTACTGAACAATTTTTTCCAACTTGGGTATTTCTACTATTTATTTAATTCAATGATCGATTTTTTATTCAGCCTCGTTCAGTAAGTATGCAGAAGGGATACGAGTGGGGATTTGCATTGAGGGATTACTGGGATCTCCCCAACAGGTTTATGTCCATGGAAAAGAAACAGTTATTCGAACAGTAATTTTGATTGATACTATGTAGTTAGGTGTGTGGGTGAGTGGTTGGCTATAAGAGTGAGTGTATACAGTGGACATTATCGAATTATCTGCAAAAATTTGGTCTGATCTGTGTCCTGTACATGTTTATGCCAGTCTCTTATTTGGATGAGGATGATGGAACGAGGGGAAGTATGCTAGACTTTGTTTAGCTGCAGACATACACCCTTGAGACATACACATTGAGAATTCAGGTGAAGACAATTGTTGCAAAGTTATATTAATACTCATATATCATTTGACATTTGACAAGTTGAGCTCACGTTCACAATAGTGTTCAATATAATATTTGTGTTCATCTCTATCGCTTTTTATCTTTAAAAATTAAAATGGGAATTCGTTCAAATTGAGTAATTTGCAACTTTATTTAAAATAGGTAATGAACAAGAAATATGTTTTTTTTATAACTAAAAATATTATTAAATATGACTTAATTATTGATTGTATTTAACACATTGAAACACGTTTAAGTCACTTTTAAATCATGTTTAAAAGTGTAAACCAAAAAATTATTTAAATTTAGTACAGTATTATCTTTTAACTGACATACAAAATGAGTTATTCTTACTCTCAATGTTTTAATGTTACAAAGAAAGTACAAAATAAATGAAATCACTACATATAAACTAATATTAAATTGCAATCGTTGATTAACCATGCTGTAATATAATTTTAAATAGCATAGTAGCTATAAAAATGATGCATTTATTTTAATGATGGAATATATATACATTCCTTGAAATGGTGGATAGAGATGACTCCCTGATTGATCGGATATGGTAGTCAGACGAGGCTATGTTCAAATTGAACGGACAAATAAATAGACACAACTGTGTCTACTTGGCAACCGAAAATCTTCAAATGGTATGTGAACGGTTTATTGGTCAAGGTGGTGTTACAGTTTGGGCAGCTATCTCTTCCCGGGGTATAATTGGCCACTTCTTTTTGTGTGGCTCTGTTAATGGAGAAAATTATTTGGATATGTTAAAGACTGAATTACGGCCGAGAGTCAGATGAAGACAACACGCTTATTTTCAGCAAGATGGGGCATCGCCTCACTATTGCAATGCGCAACTGGCTGATTAAGAAATTTACCGATCTATAGATTGGTCGCCGGGGGCCAACAGAATGGCCAGCATCCCCTGACATGACTCATACACTGGGTTGATGAAAACATGTTGCGGGTTGGTTTTTATACCTTCGGTCGAAAGACTATGAGAGAAGGTTTTTTTGATTGATCAAAGCAAGTCGAGCGTTTAAACCAGCGACCTTTGGTTTTTAAACTCTGGTTTTTTACCATGCCTAGTCGGTTTTTTACCGACTTGTGGGTGACATGGTTTTTTATCTCGACATAGTATTTTAAAATTCATGAACAGCATTGTATACTTATTATTTATATTTATAATGTATATACATATTTAAAATCTACTGATTTTAGGCTATTAATAATAATAATATAAAAATTATACTGGAGACATATGCTAATAATAAAAAAGGAAAGATTATATACAAAACGTTGAATAGAGCATATCTTACATTACACGGGATGTTTTCAACTTCAAGTCGAAACTTCAGGTCAAAAACTCGATTTCAAGTCTAGTTTTTGTCAACCAGGATTTTCGACCACGGTGATGACAAAAGGTAAAAAACTTGACTTGCTTTGATCAACCTAGTGCTTGTGATTTCTTTTTATGAGGAGTGATGAAAGATATGGGTGTATAAGGGAAAGGGCTCAAACAATGGACGAGCTAAAAGATACAATAAGAGATAAATTTGCAATCATTGATGAAGAATTGTGTACTGAAGCTCGGTCTGTGCCAGAGTCTTAGAAATTGCATATTGTATAAGGGTGAACAGTTTTAACTATATGACTTATGTAAACTGATATAATATTGTTAGGTACACATTAACATTTTATGCCCCAGAATAATACAATTGCTTATTGGATAAATAATAATATTTTATATGATAAGAATAAGGGTAAAAATAAAAATTCCATAGATAAATAAAGGAGAAAAATTTTGGCGTAATTCATAGACCACCCTGTAGGTATGTATGTTCTTCGTGTTCTGCTGGTATGTAGTTCAGTATACGTATATCTAGAAATTTAACGACTAGAAGTATATTGCAAATACCGAGTAATTAAAATGCATATTTGATAGTTGGTTTAAACAAAAATAACTGAGATTTTTTTGGGAAACAAATTTATGTATATGTTATGTAAAATAGAATATTAAGATCTTAAAATAATGAAATATTTAAAATTATAATATTCAGTTGTATACAATTTCCCAAATTTATATAAAATTATTGATTACTTGAATTTTCTATTAAGGACACATTTATAGTAAGCAGGATATAGGCTTCAGTGTATATACATACATACAACTTTTGACTGCAATGAAGGCAGAAAAGGGAATACAACCTATGAACATTAACTATATTTTATTGTATAGCTATCATACAAGGGAAGTTACTTGACTCAATGTTGACCTGATTTCGATCTAATTTTTATAAAATATATTGGAAGTTGATATAGTAATTTTTATTTGCATCTTTATTCTTCAAGAATAAATTATTTAATTATTTAATTAATAATTAATGTTTAACATGAATTAACTTAAAAGCAATACGAGTATATGGGAGAGTAAGAGGATAACTACAGTAAAATACAAAAATCGCACATATGTATTCCACTTGTGATCAATATGTACAGATTTGCCTGATTCTCAATTTTCTTTCAAATTATGTGTAACACATTTAGTCTACACACTATCTTTGAATTAACGTAACTAGCTTGCAGCTAGATTCACAGTAATACATATTTAGTTAGCAAGCTTTAAGATGGGAGGATGGAAATTTAGGTTATAATATGAGGTGAAGTGGGTGGCAAAGAATCATGTGTTTAGTATATATTTAACGGAGAAATTCTAAATTGCACTGTGATGAATTTTGAAATTTTTTCCCCTGTTGGCAATCATTGTAGTAGTTTTCCTGAAAAATTTTGGGTAGTAGAAAATATAATTACCATCAAGAGGATAAAGTCATCTTTTATCCTCAAAAGTCAGATAAAGAAAGCGGAAAATGTGGGTGTACTGAGAGGTACTTTTCAGTATGCACAACCTTCTTAATTATATAGAGTTTTACTGCAAATTTATTATGGTCTTGAATATGAAACATCATGTCAATTACCATCATCGTAGAATGGTTTTGTCAGCATTAATCGCAGATATTTAAGATGGGAAGCTGTACAAATTCTTTCAGTGAAAATTTCTTCAGAAATTAGAAATACAGGTATAGTCCGTTTATAAAAAGTCTATTAAGAGTATACAACAATAATTAAAGTAATAGTTTGTAAACGTAAGTATAAGTATATTAGTAATGAGATGACATTAATGAAACATTGTTTTTCTTTATAAATAACTCCGATATATTTCTGTTATTTGTGAGTGCATGTAAAAATAGGAAAACAAAACAAAATGATATCAAAACCCTTGATTGGCATAAACTGCTAGACATAATAATCCTTCAAATTAGTTAAAAAAAGAAATTCGTATCAAATTTTGATTGAGTTTTATTTGATCTTATATTTTGATTGATAACATATTATAAAAATATTACAACTAATTAGTGTATTTTAAATATAACTAATAAATAACTGTATCAATAGTTTTATATTCAATTACATCTGTATCTTTAGATGTTAGTCAAAAATTATCAATACTACAGGTCGTATAAGTATTTACAATGAAATAAAATAATTTTTAATTTTTCGGTTAGGTCTTCAAAATTCATAAATTAGAAAATATAAATTAATAAGAAAAACATTTACTATTAATTAATTTTTTTAATTATATTATGTTTTACATATTATCATATATATTAATAGATAAATATATTTTTATATTCATATTCATAAGAATAAAATTATCTTAGTATTTTAATGGCAGTATGGATTCTGTTATTAGATGCTATATAACTCGGTGATAGTCTTTTTCATTTTCTTAGATCAGAGAAAGTATTTAAGCATAGTATTATAATTGACTTCTCGATGTCTTTCTTTATGATATAGAACTAAAGCCTAGATTACTTAAGTATATTATTTCTTTTATATAATTAAAGAAATAAGCAGCAAAAATATTTCCTAACAATAAAATTATATAAAAATATTATATAATTCATGCCTACTACCAGTGGGGGAAATATCATAAGCAATGGAAGTAATACAGGATTTTATATTTAATGGTAGTCTTAGAGCATATCCTAATATTTTACAGAGTATAGCATAAAAATCTTTAAGATTCTATGATCGAACGAACATAACTATTAGAAGAAGCACTGACAAGAAACTTTCAAACAAATACACCTCAGCTAGAAAGCATAACAATCTGTAGCATCGAAGTATAACAACAAAAGTCACTGTAATTTATACTTTCATATCTTTCAGATGGTATATATTATACTCTCCTGCATGGTGCCGCGTACAGATTCTAGACACAAAAATCAAGCATCGTGCGAAGAGGTCCCTATGGACTGATAAATAGTGGTGTGATCGTTAAAATAAGGGGAGCGCATAAGTTGAGATAAGCAGTGCGGCAGACAACGCCCGATCTCAGCTGCTGCTTGTACGGCCATAATGTCGAATTGGGAGCCTAGGAAAATATATTATAGGGATGTTGGGGTGGGAGAAACTCAATTCTTTGATTGCATGGCAAAATTGTATTGTTATTCTCTGTTATATGCATACATATACATACGCATTGTATGTGTATATATATAGACCCCTAAGAATTTCTCTAATGCCGGTCTCCTCATTCTGTCAATTTACTAATTCTAGTTTATACAATCCCTTCTTCACTTCTCACCTCATTAAAGTTAATACCTAATGAGGAAAGGAATGGTATGATAGAAGGATCGAATTTCATCAGATTAATTAATTAGTTTTTATCTCTTGAAATATAGTGTATCTTTTGTATAATATAATTATTGGTGAAAGCTATATTGAAATAATACTTACATATATACATAGATATGACTTATACTTCCTATAATATACGAGTATGTATATTATGACATTTTAGATAAACCATTTTGATCGAATTTTGATGATGAGTTTTAATATATTTTTAATATATTTTAAGATGATGAATTTTTAATATATTTTTATAAAAAAAACCATGCATGTCTTCCTTAATTTTGGTAAGAATATGAAAATGATAATATATTCTATCTTATTTATACCTTTATACGATATATACCAGTCCAATTGTACACATTAATTTATAAATGAAATTTGAATCGTGGGTGGGGCGGGGTCGATTAGGATACCCTTAACATGTTTTATCTCCTTAGTAAAGGGTAGCATTTTGAAACTTCACATGAACTAAGTTAAATCAATATGTTTTATTATATATTCCTTGAAATATAGTCAAAAATATAGTTTTCATAAAAATATATACACATAATATTTAATTATTATTGTTCTGAAACAATTAATTAATTATTTTTTATATTTACAATAGTAGAACTTTATTTAATTACGCTTCATAATTTAATGAAATAAATACTCGTAAATGAATTTATTACTTGAATCAGAATTTCATCAATTTTGAAAAAGATATTATGTATGTTTTATTCATTCTTGATAAAAAAGATCCATTTCAAGATCTTGGCTGTGTGACCACCCCTCTTTTGGGACATACAATGAGTTATATTAGAGGGATATTAGACAGATATCAGGGGTTTACATAATATAAATATGTAGGTATAAAAACTCTGAAAATGTTAAATATTTCCAAATGTACTTTAATTGATTTATATAAAATATGCAACGATTACTTCAATAACGACATAGTTAAAGTAGTCCTTGTAAATATGTTTATTTTAAACACTTCTATTTGTCATGCTTGTATGTATGGTAAGTATACATGTATAAAATACCATATTATTCCAAATGAATATTTTTCAGAATTATTTTGTTCAACAAGACTATTAATTATACACCGTCATTATTTTATATATCTTATTTTTGATTTGATTAATGAATTAAATTATAAACTTTATTTAGAATTAATGTACATAATTAGTAATAATATCAATGATCATTATAACTTAAGAGGTAATTAGCAAAAATAAATTTACCTTTTCTTTCCTTTTTGATGAAAGAAACGGGACTCTAACTGATATAGTTTGACATTAAAGAATTGGTATTTAGTTGTAACTTAACCCTAGAGCAATCATTAGTGAAATAGTTTCTCTCGAACTTATTAAATTAACTAAAACTAATTTCTCGAATAGTGTTTCTGAAATCTTTACCTATATAGAATTTCTTCCTACTTTCTCCTACTCTCCGATGCGAAATTTCCTAATCCAATGTTTATTCTCACCCATCTGACGGTCTGTTTCCAGTTTCTGGTCTCGACTGCTTCCGCTGTTCCTCCTATAACGGGTCCAATCCTCTCTGCGAAGATCCCTTCAACAACACGGCTACTTACTTGAACACAAGCTGTACGGCACCAAGACCTGGGCGCATGGGAACATTTCCCGCCACTCAGTGTCTTAAAATAAAATATTGGGATCGTAAGTCTAAGAAACTGTTTATATGCCCCATTTTCACTTTATCTTAGTTTTAATTTGGTTCCCATTTGAAACAATATCAGGGATTGGAAATTTAGAATATTTTAAAGAAACTTAAAATATAAAGATATTATAATATACCGTTTCTCTTCAGTTGCATTTGAAAGTATTTATTATGAAAAAGAGAAATAAGCCTTGATAGTATAATGAAAATCGTTATATTTTGGTATAGAACACCCTTTTTAGACGAAGTGGATTATAAAATCTAGAGAAAATACAAAGTCAGCGGAATATAAAGAGTACAATAACGATAGACTGTTGAGAGGATGGGGTGATAGAAATTAAAGTACAGATTAGGTTACTGATTCATGTTTAGTACGTAGAGTTTCTAGGTTGGTATTGAGCAGAGAGTGTGAAAGAGTAGAATGATAGTATTGGTTGGTTGGTGATGTGGGGTCAGGGAGATTGTGTAGATACTTGAAGCATGGGTTGGGTCATAGACATCTAGATATAGCCACGATACTCAGCCTTGCCAAGGGGAGCAGCCCAGTGGCAAACAGCCTCTCTTGCAAATAGAAAAACTGGCCTTACTTTGTATGACTGTCTTTTTGAGGGTATAGTCCAGAAGCTATTATTAAGAAGTCCATGGTTGGGTGCTCGGCGAGGATATTAGTAAAGATGCCTTTTTCTCACCTGTTCAGTGTGGAATTAAGGTTGTTAATTAGGATGGCTTCTCTGAAAAGGAGGGAAATGACATCTGACGATGATTTATATAATAATAATAAGGCTTTTTGTTATCCAAATAAAGCATGTAATTTACAATAGACTTGCGTATTTCTGATGTGAAGTCAGCTCCACAGATTTCCTTAAGTTGGAAGACTGCGCTGGTACGCTGCGAGAGATGCTCGTAGCCATTTCTCCAGTTTATCCATGAAGAGGATTGCGAGTAGGCCAGAGATTACAGATCCCATGGCAAGTCCTTATCTTATGCTATAAACGCTACGTCGATGATATTTTCAACATTACTACCAACCAGGAAGAAGCAACAAAAATTCTAGCCGTATTCAACCAAGCTAACACCAATATTCGCTTCACTTATATCGAGCACCCTACCGACGGATCAATAGCCCTTCTTGATTTCAAGGCTAGCCCTTAAGGCTCTAGAATATTCAAGCTCTATGAATGCAGCTAAAACGATATTTTCGTCCATGCAAATTCAGCACTCCCCTCTAGCAACAAAATCATCTACATCCGAAGTGAGAAAAACTGCATTTTCGAGTTCTGCAGTCACAGAGTAGACAGAGATGAGTGCCTATCTCATTTCAACAACATTACTTTTGATTAACTATCCCCCCAATCTAATAATAAACACAAACCCCCGGAAAAAAAGAAGAACTCTTTGACAAAAACTCTCGGGACCCCTTCTCCTTCTACATCACCTTACCGTTCTTCAACAAAAAGACACACCACCGAATCAAGCACATTAAAAAACATTAATTAAACGTCGGGGTTTCCTACAAAAACAAGACACTGCGCAAAGCCCTATTTTTCAACCACCATAACTCCGACATATTTAGTGCCAAAAACATAGTATACAGACTCAGCTGCACTGTATAGGAAGCTCAATACAGAAGTTCAGCGACCAGCGCAGCGTACCTTTCTCAGCGTACTAGCGCAGTCTTCCAACATGGAAATCTGTGGAGCTGACTTTACCTCGAAATCATCGCCCGGGATTCAGATGGCATTTCCCTTCGTTTCAGAGAATCTATCCTAATCAACACCCTTAGTCACACACTGAACAGGATGGATGAAGCCATCTTTACTAATATTCTCACGGAATACCAAACCCATGCCTTAAGTATCTACACAATCTCCCCGACCCCACATTACCATCCAACCAATTACTATTTTTCTACTCTTTCACACTCTCTGCTCAATACCCACCTAAAGGCGATGCAAGTGAGCGAATCCTCTGATTGGATGAGAGTGTATCCATTGGCGACGTAGTATAAGCGTTAGTTTCTTTGCATACAAATATGCTATAATTTACCGATATCACACACATTTTATTAGTTATTTTTCAATATGGCCAGTTTAATTAGAATAAATGATGTAGAATTTTGTAACGATGATCTAAATTGTATACTGAGAACTAAATAAAATATATCTAAAGAACGGAGAGGAAAGATACGAGAGCTGCCGCGTAGGTACTAAAATTGAATGTAATTTA
>JAYRBW010012509.1:0-13213 GCA_036023295.1 Invenusta paracnida | reverse complement strand
AAAATTAATAGGCTGCGACTCAGTCCATAGATTGAGCCGTGGCTTAAGTTAGGCGTCGTTTTAAAAATCCACCCTTACTCTAGCGATTCTGTTGATTTTTTATGGATTACTTTTCAATTAATTTTTAACATAAAATTTATCTTTTCAGAATAATCGCTGGAATTGTTATCAATAAAAGCAATATATGAAATGCTTCATTTTTAATTTAATCGTTTAAATATTAATTTGAGGACTAAAGAGTCATGAGCATGGTAGTGAAAAGTTGACCTCTAAATGAAAAGTAAATTTTTCATAGATGACCACACATTGAAAAATCAACTTTTCAATATATGCTTTATAAAAAATCCGTTATATAAATAAATCTAGACAGATGCTTAAATAAATCCATTTATAATTAAATCTATAATTTAATTACATACATGATAGAAGACATGTACTTACATATTTGTTAAATTATAATAATTTTATGTTTTAGATAAAACAATCTAAAATCAGTTAAAGATAAAACAAGTATTTTACAAGTATCTACATCGAATATTTCTTTTATAAATGTTTCCGTAATAATAGTTTTGGAATATACTAAAATTTTCAAAATTTGTAAAGTATATAGTACCTATATACATTAATAGTTCCACTTTCACATATATTACAGTTAAATAACATGTTTACTTTTAAATTTGTATAACTTTATTTAGTTTGGTACCGAATTTGGTACTACTCTGTAGTAATCGCTGTTCACCTTTAAACATTTATATGTCAATACAAAATCGTGCCTATTTCTAAATTTACCAATGAATGATAAAATATTTAAGCTGTTTAGATATGTTGTATGTATGCGTTACGATACGGTAAATAAACAGATATATTCTTTTTTAGTATTAATCTTTACAAACAATAAACTTCTCTCTATTAGATAGTTTTGTAAAATAATGCTGTATTAAATTGTGTCAAATATGCTTAGCAAATTACAATAAACATCTCTTTGGTTCACATCGAATCTGCTGTGAATTTTATAAAATGATGGATGTTTAGATAAAGGTTATATTTACTTTATAATCATACAATTATATGATGCAGCCTTGATCGGGCCATAGTGTAGGCTAAATCAAATATTAATAGAGTGAAAAAATTGGAGTATACTGCAAATGTCTTAATGCCATCTCAAAAGAGTACTTCGATAGTTAATGCAAACAAGAAGTTTCTATATAAAGAGAACTTGATTTTGAACGAAGATTATACAAGCGGTTATTTTCTAATCAAGTTCCTCCATCTACATAAACGGTAGGCGTTCCAATGCAGATGGTTATTGTTTAGATATTAATTATTATTCATTTTTGTTTTCCTAAATCTTTGTTGTAAATTTGTAAAGTTAATTATACTTATTTCTTAGAATACCTATTTATTTATAATATGCAAACAAATTAAATATATAACTGAAATATATATAAAGCTAAAATTTCTTAAATTCAAAGATACCTATATTAAAAGAGTTTTCAGTATGTAAATTTTGTTAATAAAAATAATTTTAAACAATTTTAAGACAACATTTCTATAATATCATCTTTTTATTTTATTTTCTAGCAATAATTTCTGTAGTTTAATAATAATTTCCATTTAAAAAATAAATTATATATATAAATGTGCTTTAGATTGTTTATGCATATAAATATATATATATATGCTTCTTCCATCAAATGCCTGAAAATTAATACGACAGAATAAACATATTAGACCACAGCTTTGGACCACAGGCAGTAATAGAGAAACGACTCCTGTGTTTTGAATGTATACATTAAAAAATACATACTACAAATCTTCAAATTATTTGTAGATTTCATTACCTATATTTATTTTTAATTTCAACGCAAACGAAAAATATATATTTTGTACTACTGCTCGTCTACCCCTGCTTATGAGTAGTATAATGTAAATAAATATTTGTTTTATGCGTAACTAAATAGATAAAACGGAAACAATCTATTTATTAATAATTTAAACATAGAAAACTCAAATAGATTACGTGAATATATAAATCCAAGCATATTATTACTTTATAATAACAATAAATGTAATGTGCTGGTTTGCAAATTAATATATATACAAATGGAAATGGTGAACAGTTACATATTAAGAATATATACACAATATATACCAAAAATATGTAATGTTATTTTTGCTATAAAAATATATAAATTATCTATAGTCAATATAGTCTTGCATTTGGAAAAACTAAACGTTTAGACTTTAGTGATTACAGCAGTCATAAACAGAATTTTCTATGCTAAAATATTTTTCAGTGTAGACATGAATGGTGGCCATCAATATTAACAAAATCACAATAATATTCATTTATTTCCAAAATGCGTGTAATATATTGAGTATTTTATTATTTAATTCTAAAATTTCTATTTTGTTTTAAATATAAAATACAATAAAACTATACTCATCGTAATTGTGGTTAACTTGTAACTCGCAAAATATATATCTTATTTATTTTTAAGTCAGAGACCATAGCAACGCCCTTAGAGTGGTGTACTCTATAGAAATACCTATAAATATTTACATATAAAATGAAGTAGAACATATTTATACCTAATTAATTACCTACCGATACGTTAATGATCAAAATGTTTGTTATTAGTATGTATATTTGTAAAATGTGCACAGGTACGTGACATTGAATTACATTAAAATTCATTATCTCTGAGCGATTATTATAAAAGAAGTCTGGCATTTGGATATCACAGTAAAGTTATATAATATACAAATGTTATCTTTATTTGACTTAAACAGTATTGGTTTTGATGAAATTATGAGCAAATTTGCTCAAAACAATATGAGTCAAGAAAACCAAAATAATCCCACCTTTCAGATATATGTACTACTTCGGTATATTACTGATATACCAAGGGAGACTAGAACAGCGCTATTTCGCTCTTATTAAAGCTCATAAGCTATCCTAACCCCTAATAACAGTAATATACCAAGAAGAAGCAGTTATACTCTATACAAGGCCCAAGTATATTAGAACACAAATTTGCATAAAAATGTGTACGTTTTCTCTTGAACAAATTTATTTACTTGCTAAATACTTTTGGTCAATTGTTTTTGACTTTTTCTAGTTTTTATGCATATTGGTGTTTTAATACACTTGGGCCTTGTAGAGTATTGCTTCTTCTTGGTGTATTATTGATATCAGGGATTGGACTAGCTGGTGAGCTCTAATAAGAGCGAAACAGCGCTTTCCTAGTCTCCCATGGTATCTGTAATATACTGAAGTAATATATCTGAAAGGTGGGATTATTGTGGTTTTCTTGACTCAATATTGGTTTTGTTTATAGCTATGCTATATAGCTTGTCTAAAGCTTGTCTAAAGCTTTAGATTATAAGTAGGTAATCTATTATTTCCTTGTGCTCTTTGAAGGTGATTATCAGTCAAAAGATATTATGAAGATCGCTTCAATTTTCTTCCTGCTCGGCGCATTCGTTATCGCCACCTGTTGGGCCAACGAAGAAGAGGCTGAAAAGGCTGAACTGATGGATCTACTAAATGAGGAGAGTCTCAAGGATCTTCTAGAAAGTGATGAAGGTAAGTTAGCCATATCCCCTTTTGCCTTTCACTGAGTCTAAAGCGATTTTTTAGGTTAGTCTTTTTAATATGATGTCTTTCTCGGGGACTTCTCGTTAAAAGTATTATAAATAATTTATTTTACTGGTTTTAAGCTTATATTTAAATGGGAGATGCCCTCCCTAATGTTATTTCTTTCGTTTATAGTAATGTGATATAATTAGCAATATAAAAATATAAATACTTATAGTATAAGATTTTTATTATGTACTTTGTTAATTAAATATACGCTTATTATTATTATTGTTAATATATATGAAAAATAAATTATTATAAACAAATACAATTATGAATGATAGTCACGAACCTTACGTCAATCTATAAGATATCGCGTAATTTAGTTTCATTTGATCATTAGTTAAAAATGATATATGATTCCTTTAAAGAAAGGTTGAAGGCATGTTAAATATTATAGGTAAACTTTAGATTTCAAAATATTCGATAAGATACTTTTGTTATTATGTAATTAAATATATAGTTTAAATTTTCAAGATAAGGGTCAACCCTTGCAAAATTAGTTCACAGTTTTTAGTTTATCTCCATGGAGTATGTTGCGAACGTTAATAACTTTTTAAAAACATATTATACATTCTTAAATCAGGAAAATAAAGATAGATCATGCGATGAAATATAGATCTCGTAGCTATCCTTGTTGAATGGTTAGAAAACCTAACATTACAAATAATTAATTGAAACATATTATATAGTCGAGGACGTAAACATTGAAAACTCTTGCATACATGTATTACAATTAAAGTGATAATTATTATTCACTGTTACTTCATTTCGCTCTGAACCTACCCGGCTGCTAGATGTCAAAATGCGCCCATAACTCAGATTTACTCATGTAATTTCTTGTTCAGTTGCTATATATCAAAGTGCACACATTTACTCTCATGTACCTATAACTCAAGTAATTTCTTGTTTGGTTTTGTTCTTCAGTCGCCAACGAAGATATGAAACGCCGCCGACGTCGCCGCCGCTATCGACGTGGTCGGGTCACAATCGTGTATGCCCGTCGTCCAAGACGCAGTTATGGCCGCAGACACTACTACGGTTAAACACCAATGAGTAGTGCATGACGAAACGCTCACCACAAGCACCCCTAGTTTTATTGTTCAATATTGACTTACTCAACCTTTTTTAAATATCTATGTAAATTGCAGCATCTACTGTAAAATCTAGCACCTGATCACAATAGTATTTTTATTTGCTTGAAATATTATATACAAATAGATAGTATGTAATTTAAAACGAAGTATTTCTTAATTATACATATGTCTTTTATATAGGCAAAGGGGTATCTTATCTTATAAATAAATACAAATTAATTAAATATATTATCTCAGCCATTTGTTCTTAATACACCAGAAATTATTAACATTATTTTAAAAACTTATACCAAAGATAATAGATTATAATCCATAATCTATTATCTTTGACTTATACTGATAAGTAAAGTAATAATCGAAAAATCAAGTAAGTGTTATATATATATGTATGTACATATACTATGTCATAGTTATATATATATATATATATATATAAGTTGTGGATATGGGATTTACATATTTCAATTCGCTAAAGCAAGTGGTGTATACAATATCGGGGTTTTGAAACTATGAAAATAAATAATAAAATGCGTCAATAATTATATATTGGTTAAAATGTAAATTATTAAAAATCATATAGGTACTCGTATTATATGACTCGACAAGATGTGCATATTTCAATACATATAAACTCGAAAGTTAATGAAAATTAAGAGACTGAAAATACAGACTTCTTATATATCTCTAGATTCACACAAGAAAACATTTTTTTAAATTTTATACTTGATAAGAAAATTAAAAAATTAAAAAAAATTCTTATTTAATAATGTATATTATAATTTTCTTTTAATTTTCTATTTTTTTAATTTTTAATAACAAAATAATAGAAGTTTTCGTTCGTAAAATACATAGTTGATTATTTCACATAAACTTTGGAAAACTAATATATTATATAGTTAGATGTAAGTTTCCTGTAGTAGCATTTTAGTAAATAAAATAACAAATAAAGCACAAGCTGCTGTAAAATAAGCATATTTTTTACGAATTTTCGGAAGAAAAACTTCCTTATCGAGTGCGATAAAATATGAATAAAAACAAAGAGACGGGCTATTTAATATGGGATTAATAATAGGATTAAATGATGGAAGTGTATACAGGAGGAAACTTATAATTATAGGTGCACGAATTAAACAGAATGTATACAGAGAAGGCCATTTAATTGAACAAGAAAAGGTTACGTAAAAGGATTAAAGGTGTACACAACTGATTAAAATAATAAGGAAGCCTATTAATATAGTGCATGTAAATAGTAAATGTATAATATATAAGAAGAAGAGCACAGATGATTGTTAGAAAAATAAATGGATTAATAGATAAGGTGCATAAGTTCGTCTGCCTCAAATTGACTATATTTATAGCTGGTTTGATTTTGGAGATCCAAATTGCTTCTTTGAGGTGCAGATTGATAGTGTTCTTGTTTCTTGCAAAAACAGTACTTCCGCAAAAATAATATTTTTTGGACCACAACCTTCTTTTAAAAATAATTTAGAAATTTAGTAATGGCCATATTTTTTATAATATTCTAAGTGGCCTTCCGGCCACATTTACAGGTTCAACCGGCCACCAGTGGCCGAAAAAAACAGTTTACGGAACACTGCTTGCAAGGATAGACGAAGTGTAAGGTGACTTGCATGCGTGTGTCTGTTTGAAAATGGAGCTAAACGAATTCTGAGTGTGCTCCTTGTACCGTTGATGCAGTTTTCTGCTTGTGCTGCCGATGTATTGGAGATCGCACTTAGTGCATTTTAGTGAGTAAACGCAGTTAAATTTAAGGCATAGTTCGCTGTTTAATTTACAATTAGCCAGTTCGCAATTTCGCAATTTCTTTTAGTATCCGCTTTTCTGAGTAAGGTCGCGTAAGGTCTTGGATTGTCTGTAGACACGCACAGGTATGTCGTGGGTTTTGAAAATCTTCTTTATTTTAGAGTCTATCGAGTCAGAGAGGAATGGAAAATAAAAGTAGGCATGTTTGATTTCTGAGTTTGTTTTCGTTTTGTTCTTAAGTTTTTTCCTCTTAGCGATTTTTTGGATTTCGCTTTCACGGTAGTTGTTGAGGCGTAAGAGATCTTTGAAGGTTTCAGTTTGTGAGATTTTGACTGAATTATTTGAGCATATATCATTTCTTCTTGCTAGTTCGTTTGTTGCGATGTTTCGTTTCGATGTGGAAGGTAGGGCTGAGTCAGCATGAGGAAAAAGTGTTTTTTTTGCTTTCTTTTGGAAGAAGTTGAAAATGACGTTGCCGTTGGTGTCGATTGTGAACTTGAAGTCTAAGAGGGCTAGGCTGTTTGTTTCATCCGGATGGTCAATTTGGAATTTGATAGAGGGATGTTGGGAGTTGAGTATTTCGAATATATGTGAACGGCTTCACTTCTTGTCAGGATGCATGTGTCGTCTACGTAGCGACTGTAAAACATAAGCATTTACAGACGCTACGTAGACGACACATGACAGAAATTCGTGAAAAAATATATTTACTTTACAGCAGCTTGTGCTTTATCTGTTATTTTATTTATTATATAGTTATATTAAATTTTCAATTATTATACTCTCTGCCTATATTTTAACCCTATATGTTATTCTTATGCGAAATAATTTGTTTGAAACATTTCTCAGCGAAACTAAGATAGATCATAAAAAAATTATGCATATATGCATAAATTAATTTTCTTAAATAATTCCATTCGAATTTGTTAAAACTTTGCTTACTTTTGGTGATTTTGTTCTTGGTGGTTTTTTATCAATTATTGAGAAAGTACTTTTTCATAGCCTATTCATGGTTTTTAATGTTATTATTGTCAATGATTCATTACTATTTATTAAAATATTTCATGGCTAATACATACCTACTATGTTAATTAAAAGGCTTAAAAATGGCGTTACAGCAATATGACTATTTAATATAATATTTTACTTCCTTTTATGAAAATTCATAATTCTTAGGTGGGAGTGTAACATTATAATGGTTACAATATCTACAGCTTGTAGAATGAAATTTTGTGATATACATATATAATGCTTGTGACCTGCTGATTTCTAGTTGCATACTAAATATCATAATATACAATAGAGTACAATGAAATATGTATATATTGTATGTATATATATATATAAATATGCCATTAATATTTGATAAAATCAATAAAATAAGTAGAATACATTACTATATGAATGAACCGACAAAATATTGTGTCGAATATTTGAAATAATCATACAGCGTTAACTTGGTGGCGTCCAATTGTTGCCTTCCATAGAGTCAATTAAAACATAATTCAATTATCCTTTCGTTCTCATTGATCTGCTTCATTTTCTTCTTCCAGCAGTTCGTAGGATTATTTTAATCTCCCTCTTTGTATTTTCTCTCAAAGTGGCTTGATTGCAAAACTTTTGCGTTTACCCCCTGGCCCTACTCCTCCTGTCATAACTGGGAGATTGTTCCCGTCAATCATGATATGCGGTTGCTGTTGCTGTGGTTGCTGCCCCAAATTAATTAACGTCGCCGGTTTAAAAACACTCTTCCGGTAGTTTTTCACCGCCTGCGCAGCAGCTCGGAGCTTGAAGCCAATCTTTTTTTCCACAACTGTATCTTTTGCCCCTGTCTCTTTCTCAACAGTCTTCCGACCATCACGGTGTGGTGAAACGTGTTCTCTCGCCTCGTCTTCATCATCATCGCTGATGCATTGATAAATGACTGAGAGAACTTCTGGTGTGCTTTCGTCCTCCACCCCTTTGCCGACGACAATTTTAATGGTTTTTCGTCTGCCAACTAACCCTCCGGATGCCAATCTACTATCGCTCGCTTCGCCTGTTTTGTCCTCATCTGCGTTTCCAGTTGGATGTGAGTCAGTCAACTGTGAATATTTTACTCCCTGATCGTCGGGAACCACTTCAATGTATCCCTTTTTTGCCGAATTTTCGGAGACCCGTCGATACATTGACCTTTTGTGAAAGAGAACAAGGCTCCGCTGCTCTAAAAAGAAAAGGTCTTCGTTCGATTGCATTGTGGCCAGCGCAACACACGAACCAATCACGATCATCACTATAAAAGCGATAAACAGGATTAACAGGAATACCTTGTTCCCACCAGGTTGCCCTCCAAGAATTTTAATCCAAAGTGGAGGATTCAGATAGATTGTGTTGTTAATATCGCGGCAGAATTCTTTCTCTAAGCCAAATGTGGTGAAGACTAGAATGCAAACACGGGCGCTTCTATCTGAAAATGTAGTGAAGTTATTCACGGGAGTGACGTATCGAAGAGGACGATTTCTGGTAGGTGTCTCCTTTTGAAATTGTGTCTCAACGTGGTTAAATGTGCGTTGGAACTCTTTAGCAGTTGTCCGACATCCAACGGGTAAGCGTTTGTCTATATTTGTGGAATTTATCGGCAAATTTTCCACTTTGATTTGATGCACCTCGTCGCAGTTTAGACATGTGAATGTGACTTCCTGGAAAACACAGAAGTTTATCATGTTGCGAAATTCTAATTTGTAGGCAAGTATCTGTCGATTCAAATTGGCCGGTTGCCACCAGGATACAACTAGTTTATTAGAAACGTGCAAACTCAAAGCCTCTGCTGTTATCTCATTCGTATAGTTAACTCTGTGAGGCAATGGTTCCTCGTCGTACTTTCCATATATAATTACTTCACTAAAAATTAACTTTTTCTCAGAGCTCACAATACGTAAAAAGTAGATCGATTCATTGTAAACCGACTCATCAACAGGAATGAGCATTCTGCACGTCTTTTCATCACTATTGTATTGAATTGTTTCTTTAAGATCGGTTATCAAGATTCCCAGCTCGATAGTTACGGAATTGTATCTTGTACAGATTCCAAAGCTACCCAGAAAGAAAGCCATCTCCACAATTTTGATACGATTTGCAAACATAATCAAGAACCAATTAGTTTCGTTCTGGTCATCACATGTTGACGTGAAGGTCATACTGTTTTGATCGAAGGCAAGATTGGGTTGATCCAAGCTTTGTGACTCTCGACAACTCTGGGCGTACTTATTTCCTACGGCATTGGTCAACAACCTGAGGTTTGCCTTTTTGCAAAGTTTCTTTAAACTTAGATTTTTTCTGGACTCTTCGAACTTATTAAGATTTCTTGATTTGAATATATAATCAAATGTATAAGCAATATGTCCATTTTCCATGCTATATGGAATATCAATGCAAGTAGAAGATGTGTTGGGACACGACCAGTTAATGTAAAACCCATGTCTTGTTACAAATAATTGACTATCATTTCTTGACAATTCCCTCCTTGTACTCTGACTCAAAAAAACTGTTCGCTGTGATTTATACTGGACTATTGATAGGCAAATTATTTTGCTTAGAGAAATATAAATAAATAATACAAGACATTCAGAGGTTTTCAAAAGTGACATTTTGAATCATCCAGTAAATTAAGTTGAAACCAAAACTTTGGTACACTTATAATGTATATATCAGACTAAATATCATCGATGATAAAATGATACTTCTTGATATTTTATAATTATCATATCAAATCAATTATTCTAAAAATTGTCATAAAGATATGGATTTTCAATAAGATATTCAGTAATAAAATATAAGATATTACATAAATATTGTCTTTTGTAACACAGAATAAGGAATTCATTACTCAATGTTTTATACTATAATATTTTTTATCTTATTTATTTAAGATATATTTACAACTTTTTTTATAAAAAATGAGCAGGCAAAATGATTGATACTAGGAAGGGAATAAATTAACTTGTTACAAATGCTATAGAATAATATATATAATATATTAAAAATTTGCCTATATATAGAGATATTTTAAATACTTTGTAACATGTATGATAAATAATTCGTGTTAAAGACACAATGTTACATTTTTCATTTAAAGTTTTTTATGTTAAAATTGTATTAAAATATTCTTTTAGTAATTATAAACAAATTTAATGTCACACTTTATTTTAAATTCCAGCGTACTCATTAAATTTAAAAAATAAAGGTTTTGTCCTTTTTAACATAGAGTAATTAATTACTCTATGCTTTTTAAGATAAAGTCTTATAATTTGACCTAATATAAACGATTTCTGTGAAAATTTCATAGATTTTTGTTTTACTTGATATAAATTACTTTATATATTGATTAATTTCTATGATTCGATCGTAAAACTATTGATCTATAAATTATTGTGTTCTACAAAATATTCTCCCGTAACAAATGAAAAATTCAGACATTCTAATACTGAGGATAATTTACTACGCATATTTTTGTTACAGTTCAATAACAGAACCCCAAAATGCTTTGAAACTGGATGCTGTGTGGTGTCAGAAATGCTTCCTTGTCATTTCAAAAAGCTTTTCTACATTCTTTAGGTATAATTTTACAGTGTATTTACGTGGTGGCTGCATCAATAGCGCATGCGTGAACCAATTGAGAAAGCGGTCTATAAATATCACGATTACCAAGTATGCTCGAAGTTCCAGCGACCAGCACCACCATCAAATGAACTCAATCTTCGACAGTGATATATCAACGTGGGTTGCCACCTCAAGCAAGATTAAGAACGGATGGATGGTTGTGTATTTTGGGGAGATGATTCAAATTAACAGGATTAGTATATTCTTGGGTTACAAGCAGAATCCAAAGTTGAGGTATAACAAAATAACTCTCGAGGGTGGAATGCATATAGCGATGCTGAAGCCTATAGCAAACCACAGTAGTGGACTTACGCGGAAAGTCTACTTCAAATTCAATAGTCCCATTTTCCTTCAATTTATTAAAATTAACAGTCCAGAAAAGCAACTTTATATCACTGAAATTTTGGTTGATGCTAAATCCAACAGCACTTACGATTCTTACGTGACCTCCGATTTCCTTAACATGCAATTTCTAAACCATCGTTCCCTTTCCTGGAGGCATCACAAAGATTTGACACGTGACATTCTTTACTATAATATTCACTTATTGGACATGCAGAAAATGTGCATAATTCAGCAGCTTGTGTTTGCTTGTAACGATTGTCAAGCAGAGGAGAAAAGTGCGGAAAGTGTTACGGCTAAGAACACGCATTCGGTAGTGAAAAACTGCCAGGATAGCAAACCGGTTTTAGAGAAAACATTTTCGAAAAACTCCAGCGAAAACACACTTGAGTTCGTTATTGAGATCAAGAAACATCACTGCGCCTCGGGTATCCAGGTCTGTGTTAATGTGGTCTCTGTATTTGGGAGTGAGCACAGAATTTGCAAGAAATTCTTAAACGTCTGCACCCTCAAGTACATTCACGAGAAATCTATAGCCTTGGTCCTCCGGCGATTGGTGATCAATGCCTTTGTTATCTCCTTGGCCTCGGTCCTGGCGATTTACGCGCTCTGTGTAACCCCTTTGATCTGTTTCACGGTGTTTGCAACTAAGGCTCCTGGTACGCAGAACTCCTCTTCTACCAGTGTTTCAAAGGGGAGTTTTGATTCTACATCTGGGGAGTCCGGAAGTGGTAGTGAGGAGGGAGAGTCTGATGATGAGGGAGAAACTGACGGGGAGGAGGGGGAAGGAGATGAAGGAGAAGCTACTTCCAGCTAGTGCAAAACTCGTTCTCTTTATTAATTGATTTTGAGAATACATGTATGTGTAGCGCGTATTTACCTAAGAATAATTACTATGCCCTTTTATACGTACTTTACCTTATTCGCTCTCATGTATAAATTATGAAATCTCACATGAAGCATTGTATTATTCACATGATTTAACTGCATGTTTTTATGCATTATGTTATGTACAAAATATTGTAATACTAAAACGTGTAATAATCGTTTATTTTTATCTGCATTTATATGTACTATACATTATATGCATGTTGATATGTAAAATATATCATTTCAATTTTTTGCATATATTTTTGTATTACTTTATCTCCTTTGAATAATTTACAAATTTTAAATTAGTCATTACTTTATTCTAAATATGTTTTCACTTAATATACTAATATAATTACTAACATACTAAGATATATAACATTACTAACATAATACTAATATAATAATAACATGAAGTATATTATTAGACCAGTCATAAGAGCATCCGTATATCCATTCTACTATGATTTTCTAACTAATTAATCTTTTTCTATTATTTGCTATTTATACTTTATCAAATGATTAGAATCAAATTGTACACTCAATCCCGAACTACTGCGGTTTGTCAGAAGTTTTTATATAAATATACATTATTTTTATTTATAAGTTTAAGATACTTAACAGAAATTTAGAAATTTAAAAATGAGAATTTATCATTTAATTAGTAATAAGAATATTAAATTATACTCGTATATTAGTTTGCATTTTAACCCTTTAAGCACGGGTGTATTAATTCAAAAATACAGTTCTATATACGGGTAAATAATTTGAATTTTCAGTCATCATCATAGTATAATAGCTGTATCATACAGGCGCATAGCATATAACACAGACTGTATTTATCTTTACATACTATATT